>JAQGBW010000024.1:0-92552 GCA_034698625.1 Julus scanicus | reverse complement strand
TATAGTCATATTGAAACATTAATGTAATCTAGGCGTGATGAGCTGAGACTCATAGTGTCATTAAATAACCCTTTCTATTTGATTATAAAAGCTCTTTCATTACCAAGATACAGTAGGGAGAACCATCAGGGTCTAACTTCACATTGCTGACATCTTGAACGTCCGCTTTTCCCAAAGTCGTTATGAAATGCGTTTCTAATTCCTCATGGTAAACAAAGAGCTTCTCCACTGCTATAATTATGCATGCTGATATTTTCAGGGCCCTTTCAGAGTGAGACAGCTGTCAAAAATAATTAAATACAACCATGAATAACCATGAAAAATATAAACTGAGAACACAATGCTTAAACTAAAATAGAAGTTAATGAAATCTGTGTTTTACTTACTCCTTGAGAAACTGTTTGAAGAAACGCCTGAAGCCATGCAGACGCTTCTTCTTCACAAGGAGCAGCCAGTTGTAACGTTCGGTTATCAGTTAAGATAACCTCAAATGTGTATGGGCGATCCGAATTTTCCACTCTGCGACAACCCAGACATCCACCTCCGAGGAGTTGCTCGTACGATCGAAAATTGCGGTCCAATGCATCGGAAAACTGATAACAAACGCCACCCCTGTAAAGGTAACGCACCATTATGAAAAAGGGCTAAAATAAATAAGTTTGAAGCTGGTTAGCAGTCGCGACATCGAATCCTCACTTGAGTCGGAAGTATCCAGGACGCCATTGCTTTGCCCCAAATATAGAACTCCCCACGTAGCGATACATAAGATCTCCTTCCTTTTTCGGACCAATTGGGCTGGCAGCAGTCTCGGCCGCATTTGGATCTTCCCATTTAATCAGGGAATAGTGGTCCACGCTAACTTTTCTAGCCTTTATGTAAAGAAATTTAATTTACTCATTAGCATTTGCCAACTTTCAAAATAGTTTTACAATGTTTGGAAAATGCGGTTACCTCAAAACCAGTTTCCTTGGCTACCCATTTGCAAATGGCTATTGACTGTGCGGTTGAGTCTGTATAAACACTTGGTAGGCCGACTACATCAGGGTTGCGTCTAATTGCTACTTCCAAACTGGATACGATATTCCTGAAACGAGATTTTGTAGAAGTTGTAAAATAAGCACAAGTCCTTTTATTAACAGTGTAGTTAATAAGGTATTATTCATTGTTAACTTAACTAATTCAGTGCAATATTAGCAGCATAATCATCTTGTGTATTTTTTGTTTTGTATCAAAACTAAAATTTTCTGGTATTTATAACAAATGTTTACTACCAACTTAGCACACCATTTCTATCGCCCCTCACCGCTTTGTAATACTAAAATTCGTCACCTTGTAATTTCTTCGTCTCCAGTGCAAATCCAAAATCGTCTTCTTGGATCGGCGCAAACCACATTAATTATTTGATAATTCAAGCTTAGCTAAAATGAGGACAAAAACGTTATTTGATTGAATTGTTTCTTCAAAAAAGTTTCATTACAAAAATCATGACTCACCTGAACAAATTCGATTTGTGAGTATGAAAAAAAAGCAATCACTTTATAATGCTTTTGAGTCTTATCCAAGCGAAATAAATAAAACCTCTTATCAGTGAGCACAATGTAAACTTTGACTGGTGTGCCTGTGGTGTGCTTGATAGTTGCTTGAAAAACCTATATAATTATTTGGAAAATATAAATATTTGACTAGTGTTTCAAAGATAATATTTGACTCTTTGAGTGACAGAATGATTTATGGAGATTAAATTGAACTTTTGCTTTTCACAATTGTAGGACATTGAACATTTTCATGGTACATTTCGGAATTTGAATGTTATAGCCTCAGGGTCAAAATAAATTGTTAATTGCATTGTGTTCATTTATGGTTTAGAAATAAATGCACTGTTTGCATCTCTTAAGAAAAAAATATGGATAACGGCATTATTCTTACTTTGTAAACTTTTTCCTCTTGCTCCACGACGACTTCAAGCATTATCAGTAAATGGAAATTGTTTTCGAGTGGCACCTCCCCTCGCTGGTATTCCTTAGGCTTTCCATTTGCTTGACAAACCTCTGATGTAATCTCATCTTCCAACTGCTTCACACTTGTTTCCACAACATCTTTATCCACAAAAATGGGTTTAGGAAACATCTCCCACGATTGGTTCGACAAACCATTTTGTTTCATATTTGTGATGCTCGGCGAAAGGTTGGATTTATAAAAGTCTTTAGCTGGACTGTTGGAAACGGGATAACCTATCGATACAGTTGACGAGCTCATTGGGTCCTCTTGGCCTTCTGGAGCTCCCCTTTCGGATAACGATGGTGTACCGTATGATGCATTAAAACAATTGGCACTATATATGTCCATTGGGGGAGTGCTATCTGTAGTATGAACAGCATCTACTATATGTATCATGTTTTCTGGATCAAAAGACACTCGTTTCAAGTGGGCCTTAAGATCAGGTTTTTTTTGTCGGAGAATGACATCAGGAGGCCCCTTCACCAAACGAGGACCTTCGGAAACAATGTTCAAGGTTCTCAAGTCCAATCCATTACGCAGGCTATAGTTGTTGTCATAAACACTAGGCTCCTCGACTATTTCTTTGGTAACAAGTAGCGGCGGTTCTGGTTGACTTTTAAGATTTTCATTTCCAATCGACTGCACAGAATCGGTGGACTTCAAGGAATATGTATCACTATTCAAAATTGAGTTCAACAACATCTCCCGATCTTGTATAGTTGGATGAATTACAAAAACTCTGTCCGTTGGTGGATAAATGGGAAGCGCATTCTCATTCGTGTTTGTCTTCGTTTCAATCACTTCCGCTGGTAGATTTTTGGTTTTATTATTGTTGTTGCAAATTAGATTTGGTCGTTCTTTTTTCCGCCTACGACTTCCACGGGTTGACGAGTGAATAATATCATCTGGCGATGGCAACCCTGTTTTTGGATCAATTGTTACAATCATGATAACGCCGATTTCTGGGTCATCACTGGTATTTGAATCCTGACTTTCTTGAGTTTCGTTGTAGGAAATCTGATATTTTGGGTTTGAGGAGAATCAAGATCACACATTAAAATAATGTTTCGATTAATATGTTTCAATACATAATTAAAATAAGTAATCTCGTACCATTGATGCACATTCAGCTTCTTCTGCATCCTCATCATATCCTTCGCTCTCCTGCTCATCCCCAGATTTCCATCCACTGGTACAAACACTGTCCTGTTAACAAATACATTCAAAGGAAGTTTTAATGATTCGCTAATGGCTAGCAAGTTTTACATCATTTGAAAAAAAAATATCAATGCAATATAAAATGTTAAACGCTATATTGCATTACTTATTGTTTATACATACCGGTTCCAACTGAAATGGTAGATGTTCTAATCCTGCACTCATCATGAAGAGGACTTGTAATCTCTGAAAAGGAGAAGTCACTAATGTCAGAAAAAAGTATTTCAGGCGATATTGACAAAAGTTGGTGCTGTAGTCGCTCAGTAATAAAATATGGATTATTGTAACATTGAGGGTATACACAAGAAAAATATATGTTTTTATAAGCATCTGGCCAGTCTTACTTGAGAATCCCTTAGCAAAGCATGAGGTAAATAATGTCGTTCTGTTATCTTTGGATGAGATAGCATTGTGCGTATGTAGCTCTCCAGTGCATGATCATTTAAAGCAATGTAAAGCCATGCCCAACCTATTAATAAAAAAGCCTATTGAATTACCCAATACATTATTTTGTCAATGACTGATTCTATCATTTAGGTATTTAACTTGCCTTTCACAACATTAGAAACGGCGCAGGGAAGCTCTAGAATAAACTTTGCAATGCTTTTGTGCGTTAATTCACGTACAAATGGCCAGTAGCCACCTGATAGTTTCTTGAGTCTGAAAATGATTAAATGCAAGATAAATACCAATGATGGCAAAACATTTGACTTGCAGAATTGTCCAGTGATGATTGTCCACTGAATTTCAGTGAAACCAACCAAATGAAGTCAAAACGTTACTTTTGAAAATATACTTTTGAAATCATTATCATCAAATTATAAAAGAACCAAAAAATTATTGAAAACTTTACCCATGACTTAGTGTATTATCCAAATGTAAACACAGTTCTCGAACTTGCCACATGCTCCCTGTGAATTCAACATCACTTTTCTCATGGCAGCATTCAATCTGAAGCTGAAAGGATTTATTAAAGCAAAATTTGTAATCAATGTAACCCTACACTGGACTTTGACATTGCAATTGCACACTCTGAAAGGGTTGGTTTTAAGTAAACATTGTGTCATAATTAGTTTATTAAGGTTTTAATAATACATCTTGGCTTATTATATAGTAGCGACAGATTTATGTCTCATAAATACAATAAGTAGAATAGTTTTCCCCAAATCCATTACTCGTAGTACTGTGAGTATTTCTGGAGTACTACTGACATAAATGTACTTTGATCAATTTGCAACCTAGGGCTATTGCACAATGGGGAAAAGGGCATTATAGCACATGGTAATATGTTTACAGGAGAAATTCAACTATATATAGCAGAATTTAATAGCTTTTCTCGATTTTTTCCACTTTTACATCTATCACTTAATTTTATCTGGACATAACCCTTCAAGCCATATCACATGATAAAATATAATACAAGGTGATAAGATATATGTTGTCAATAGGTCATTGCCAAATTAAAAGGCCTTTTGAAATTGGGTTAGCCAATTCAGTTTTTTTAAAAAAAATTTTACATATAATTTGCAGTATAGCTGGTATACTAAATTCGTATTAGGGTGACGCTTGAACGCCTTACATGCAAGGTCTGCCTCCTTGATCCCATTAAATTATTAGCTTATATTGATTAAACTATGATATTTAAAAACACGAGTTTCCTCTGAAGGATGTGCTGTTGTTGTATTTTTTTCAGCAACGTGATTTAATTGATAAGTGATTCATTAGCGTGTGGCACTTGTCTTATTTATGATCTTGGTTACATTTCGGGCATTTCATGTTAAAAGAAAAAGACATTTACCTGCTTAATCGATGAATTTATACCCGAAATAAGACGATCCTTATATTCCTCGTGTTTTCCGCTTTCCGCCATCCTCACGGTCACTACTGCACAAGTCAAGGGTCGATGGGCCAAATGCCCAAAAACTGGGCATCCTAACCCTTGGGACAGACTTTGCTCATCACTTCAGACCGAGTAATTTTCTGAATGGAAAATTTTTGGAAGGAACTTATGAGAAGCGCCGTTACTTCATGAGCACGGATTGATTTCATTGGGCACCATCTTAAATTGGGTAACTCGCTATATGTAAAAGTATTTGATTTATAAATCACTTTAATTATTTAAAAATAAGAAAATAATAAATGATTCAGCATTCAATTTATCCAGGAAAGCTATTTCAAAAACGTTTTGCTTGTTGATTGCATAGAGGGTGTGACATCCTTCATTGTAGATGTTACCAATTCAAAATGGCGGCCATAAGTTTCGCAAACAATTTTCGTAGCAGACGAGCCTGCATGTAAAAACTTTAAAGATGGCGAGTTTGAGTCGTGATTTGCAAGATTATTTATCAAAAAGTGATTCAAAAAGTAAAAATTTTAGCTTCTCCGAATTCAAAACAGAGAATCTGACTAAATGGTTTAATTCTAACTCCAAGAATGTGAGTTACGACAAGGTTCCTACAGAAGAGAATGGGGCAGTGGATTCGTGGTTTATTACTAGTGAAAGTGCGTCGAAAGACTCCTGTTTGCCTTCGTTGGTAGGTTGTTGTACTTGCATTGGAAATTTATTATACGATGGATTTCTTTAATTCTAAACTGTCTCTGGATATTCTTTAGAGTAGGACGCAAAGGATTCTCGGTTTCGGCCTGTTTATTGTCATGGGTTTTGTCTGCATGGGGTTGGTAAGCTTAAAATACTGGTTGATTTATTCCGTGTTACGTACACTTACGATTGTTTCTTATTATGAAACCCAAATTGTGATATACTCTAATTGTGTTTCACAATATGCTGTCTATGTATTTCAGGCAACATTTTATATTCCAGTACTTGTATTAAAGGCAAGGAAATTCGCCCTGTTATATACACTGGGAAGTCTGTTTTTAGTCTCTAGGTAATATTTTTTTTTAATTCTGGAGAACCTTGTTGAAATATATTGCCTAATTTGGTCTTCATTTAGTAGATTCATTAATTTTATATTTAGAAAGCTCAAAATCTATTCATGCTTCAGTTTTCTTCAAATTCTTATGATTCTTTCCAAGCAATGTTTTGATGTTTTGAATTTTTTTGGTACAACACCAAAACTTGGTATTGCAGTTTTTCCATGCTTTGGGGACCAGTTAATCATCTGAAACACTTGTTCTCCTCTGCTCGACTGCCGTTCACGATAGCATATTTTGGAACATTGATGTCCACTTTATATTTTGCTATGATGGTAGGGAAACCCAACATTTTGTTTTCAACGTTGTAAAAGTTTCATGTAAACTGTGTTCTTATTCTCTTTAAATTGTATTTTTAATAGGTTCAGAGCACTCTCCTAACAGTGATTTGTGCTTTAGCGCAAGTTTTAGCTCTAATTTGGTATGTACATTTTGGAAGCTTTTAGAAAATTATACTATTGCTTTGACTTATATATTTTATGTGAAGAGTATGGTGAAAGTGCACACATTGTGTTTATTTTATTTACAAATGCTTTATTTACGTTTGCCTACACATATGTGATGGTTGCAGCGCATTGCGTTTTGACGGTTTTTACATTTTGCATTGAATTTAATTAAGTTTTCCAAAATCTGATGTAATGTACTTTTACATCTATAAGAATGTGTAGGCATTTACTAGCGGTCGATACCTAATGGAAGCACTAGCTGGTATTATATATACCATTGTCATTTACCTGTCTGTATTCTTACCTTACATCCTTGTTTTAGGTATATTATGAGCTATATTCCTGGTGGCCAGACTGGTTTAAAGTTTTTCACCAAAATATTTTCATCAGCAGTGACGACAACTGTGAACAAAACACTTCCAGTATGAACAAATTCATGTGTATCAAACATTGTGAACTTTCCATAACTTTGTAAATAGTGTACATGTATTACGCTTTAGTAATGACTGAAGACATGCGCTTGTACACATCATGTGGTAAACAATTAATTTATTTAAAAATAAAATTACAACACAGTAATTCGATATTTTTATCAAATATATCCCAATTTATAACAATGGAAATTAATGCTGATAATAAAAATTTCAGCACCCGAATTTATGAATAAAGAGCTTAAGAAATCTCGGCTGAACTGCAGCTTTTTAAAGCTAAAACGTAGGTGTTTAAAGAATCAGCCGCGTTCATTTAGGAATGAAAATACCATGTGTCGAAGTCGTGATTCGAACTGGAACGGATGCCCGACCGAGTTCTTTAAAGGATTTGGCATCCAACACGATCATGTAGTCCTGTTTGTCAGGCTTAGCGCTGCATGCTGCGGCCACAACGACACCTAGAATCACATTTTCAATTGAGTTGATGATTGGTCAACAACCATGAATTAACGATACATTAAATATGAAAAAAACTAACCATCATCTTCATCTTGACTACTTGGTGACGGTATGAATACTGGTTCACCACAGTAAAAGTCGTTTCCTGCATTCCATGTTGTGATTTTGCGTGTTGTTATATCGCCTTTGCAAAGCTATAAAATGTACAATGGTCATGTTATATTTCCCATTCCCAACATAAGGAGTTCAATCTCGTACAGTTCCTGTATTTATTTCATCGTTCATGAAAGTTTTATTACTATATTTGATATACTAAAGTGATATTCTAAACAAGAGTGAAATTTTGGTAAACAATAGTATATGAATTGTCAAATAATGCAGTAAACCGCGAGATTAATTTTGTGCAACACTCGATAACTAATATGAAGCATATATTAAGGCATTTTAGTTCAAAACGATTTTCCCCCAAACCTACCGAATTTTTCGTGACGCCTTCTTCCAAGAATCCGGTACCATACACATATCGGTATGGTTTACCATTGAAGCGCTTATAGTTGATGGTGGGAAAGTCAAAACCTGTTGAAATATTTTCATTTTGTCAAACTTGTAGTAGATTATCCAGACTCCAGGGGAACTAACAGAGCGGGTATAAACCTATTAATTTTTACCAACAACTTACCAGCATTTTCACCTGCTTCAAAAAGTGTTTCTGGGATACATAGCACGATCCCTTCCTTTTCTTTCGTTGCTGTTGCCTTGGTGTACTTCAGTGCAACCAGGTTGCCCGCTGCACCGCCATCCTGCAAATAGGTCGTTGACAACAGAAAATTGAAACACGCGTCTGATGAATGAGTAGTACACAATAGTTCAATGCGGTAAATAGGTAACACTTGCCACTCGTTTAGGTAAAGGTAAAACAAAACGCTTCGGTAATGGTGGATCGGATGACTTGAAATTCCCACTTCTGGCAAATTCCAATGAGAAGCTTTCTAAAACTTCGGCACTTTTAAAAGTGATTATATCCACGATTAAGTGATCGTCATCTTCATATGCATTAATATGATGCAAAAAGAAGAAGGCTGGTGCTAAATATACAGTTTTCAACCTCTGGCCTGTGGCGCGCTCAATGATGATGAATTTGGCCTTTAATGAAACGAAAAAGAGTTCATGGTTACAGTGCGATTTCGAAATAAGAATATTAATGTACAACTTCAGATCATCTTGAAGTCTTGTTACCTAACCTAATTCATTAAACAGTATATAAAAGTTTAGTAAAAAATAACACTTGTGGAAGTATTTTCCTCACCTTCTCTTCTGGAGTCCAATCCAAACATTCCTTAAAAGACTTTCCTTTGGCTTTGGAAGTTACCAACTTCACACTGTTGACGAGCAACGGTTGCTCTACCAATATCAAATAATTGTCGGTCATTCCAAAACTGTGAAAGTAACCGTAGCAGGATTTCCAGCTTGGAGAAAATGTGTTAACGCATGTCGTGTTTTCCAATAAATTAGCTCCTATGACAAAAAACAAAATAGTAATTGTAAATGCTGGATTTCTGCATTTTTTTTTTTTTTTTTAAATGAAAATTGCGGATAGTTAATTTTCATTTGGCTAATTTTGCAGGAAATGATTTGCAGTTAGTGCACGTACACAAAGCTAAAAATAGTCATGATATAATTCTAAAAATCATGATCGATATAATTTTAGCTAAATTATGTCTACAGTGATGATTAGTTGCACGTCTAAATTCGACCTTGAAATGAACATGCACATTTTCTACACAGTAGTTCAGCCTCCAGCATAGAACAAGTACCACAGTACTTGAAAGATAAAAGGTTTTATAGTTTGACGTCAATCCAAGCATATCATTTTTTACCAAGAGTTGCTTGAAATCTGTTTTAACCAAAATTATGTTAATCTAAATGGGATACAATTTTGCATTAAAAAAATAGTTTCAAAAAGTTTTTTCTTTAAAAATTGTTATGAATCATCACCTTTTGAATTTCCTGGTTGAGTTTTATAAACTGTGTATTTTAATCCAGTAAAGAAGTTGCAACCAATGTTGTAAACTGTTCCGTCACTGCCGGTGTGTGGGTGACAAGTAGCGACGTTAATGTTAGCTGCCTTGTTTAAATCAATCTGTAATGAATCATATAAGTTCGAAAATTATCTATTATGTTTAATTACACGAATATTAGTTGTTCATTTTTCTGATGCTTTTTTAAGTCACAATGGCGATTCCCCAAGTTTAGAAAAATGATGAAAAAGATTCACACTTTTTTTAAAAATTTACAATGGAAAGTGTGATATTTACCTCAATTGTATTTTATGTATTTACACTTTTATTATACCCTGAAATATACAGTAATTTCACACTTATAATGCGCTTGACGCAATGAAAACTGGTTTGTGGGTCAGTAGTTAGTGTGCCAGAAGGTAGAATTAGGAGAAAGTGTAAAATAGGACAAGGTGAAAATGAATTTGTAGGTCTGCATGTAATTCTAAAAGGCGTCAAAACATTAGTGTATGATACATGAATATGTGAAGAAAAAAATGGAATGTAAGAAATTAAGGATTGGGATGGTCTCATTAAAGCAGTGACGACATTTTATTTGGTATGGACGAATCAGCATATTGTAGCTATTTATAAATAAATATCTTAGGTCGACTGGTCACTTTAAGGTGTCTAACAATCGTAAATGCGATATTTTTAAATGTTAACGCTCAGAACATGTACAATAAGGGGAATTAATTGAAGATGTACTAATCATGCATTAATACCGAGAAGTACGTAGGAAGGTGATCAGCATTTTTAGTGAATAAACATGTTATTTACTTCCAAACATTACATTTGAAGTATGAAGAACAATTTCTAAAATCTTTGAAGCGTGCATATCTGGCAGAGTCATATAATGGAAAATTTTATGCACTTTGGTGCCATTATTATTCAAGTTTGTTGTTGAAATTTGCTGACTGTTAAGAACAACTTAACACGTCAACTTCCTGAATGACTAACAAGCATGCAGTTTTTTATTATTATATAGTTGCAAAACTGAAAGTCAACCTCACGTGAGAGATTTAAGTAGGGAAACCTTATTGTTTCTTTGAAAACAAGTTACTTTGTCGACAAATAAACGCAAAAGTTCATCAAATTTTGAGTAATTTCAATGTTCAAAGGGCAAGGGTACATTAAAATTGTTTTAGCATACATTGGACTTATAAATCGAATGAAAGTAACTGAAAATGTTGATTCAAATCATAATATTAATCATTTATACATTAAAATCTTGAATTTTAGATTGCATTTGTTTTTCAATTAGAATGCTATGCTGAAATTAAACTCTTATTCGGTGAAACCAGAATTTAGGCTAGGAATATATTTACTTCTATTTAAGTTTATGTTTTGCAAATTAAACTAAGCTAGTGTTTGGCAGTAAATATTGGCTTCGGAAGTGTCATTTATTTTTAACTCTGTACATAAATAAAGTATGCCAACCTTAAAAGCGTACTACGCGTCCATAAGTGATCGGAATGTGGGTAACCCATTTTGTTTTTCTTGGCGGTAAAATACTGAATTGGGTCTCCATTTCCTTTTTCAATGGTAAGGGCAATATGATAATCTAGAGGCATTTGCCTGGAAATACTCAAAAATCTTAAAAACCGCAGCGTATTCTGCCCCACCTAGCTCTGTGTTATGAATATAAATTAGTGGAAATTAACGTCCTCGCAAAAACTTAATAAATTCCTTTTTTAATTTATTTTTGTATAAAAAACCACGGAAAACAAAATGTATATTACCTTGTCCTTGGTTTCTAAAGTAAGTGGGTCGATAATTCTAGAGAAGCACGTCTCTGTTGCTGCCAGGGTTTGGCCATTAAATTGGTAGGCATTTAAATTGCAGTTGTCTGTCAAGTCACCTGGCACAAGGGATTGCACCATCCTGTAATTATGCAAGAGCAATTGATTAGTATACATTAGATTTAAATAATATAATAAATAATTGTTGACAGGATTTATTCGTGATATATTTGTGCAGATTCGTGATTAAAAAAGTGTGCGTGAGGTAAATGTATTTTTTTATTTCCATTATATAACAGTAGGCTCCATTTTTTTCAGTAAATATAAATCATTTTTTTTGGAGGGGAAACAAAACAGTCTCGTTACAGTCTGATTGCAATTTAGTTTATGTATATCATAATTTATAAATAATAGTACATAGTTATATGCATGCATCTCTATAACGCCATATTGTTAACAAAGTAATTTCATTCTTGAGCAAGTTTAAGGAATTTTTTGTTTTAATAAAGATTGAAGTATATTGAGGTTTTTGTTTGAAAGTTCTGTCTATGTTTTTTATGTGACAACGTCATTTGTTATCAAAACTTTCTAATTGAAACATAAATATATAGTACATGTCATTGTCATATAGAATAATGTGCATGCATATGCTCTTATACTAAAAATTACTAACAATTACGTAAATGTGGTGCAAATCATTTTTTTTTAATAGAAATATTAAATAGGGTTTCAAAAATGATTATAGATCACCATTATTTCAGAGAACCGCTTTTTATACATGAATTAGAAATAAAACATTTGGAAAAATGTTTAAAAAAACTATCTTTTAATTTCAAACCTTGAAAGCATGTTTTTGCTAGGATCTGCATAACCCCTAGTCCCAAATTCGGTAAAAAGAGGTTTTTTTGCTTGCAATCCCTTCTTTAGCGCATCACTCTCCAAATATCGGCGTTGAAATGTTACCTACAATTCATGAAAAAATGTTTAAAATAAGAAGTTATTCATTCCACGTTAGGTTAACCAGCAAATTATTTTTTATACCTTGTCTCCATCTATATGAAAGGCGTTTAAAAGAGAATAGCCATCAATCCAATATCGCATTTTATAGTCTTCCAGTTCATAGCGGCCTGGACCAACTCGCAAAAAAGTCCCTTTCACCCAATCAGGAATTTTCCCTGAAACAAAATTATTTGTTAGCCTTAAACCAAAAATGTTGCATGGCAGTAGTTATAACTTTTTTTTTTTTAATCTGAGGGGAAACTTGTGATGCAACAAGGTGAAAAATGAGGCCAGTATAACTTTTAGTTTTTAAGGCTCTGAAAACTGGTCTAATCAGATCAGGATTATATTTCATGAAGCTGCAAATTGCCAAAATATTTTTTTGCAGGGGTTTATGTTATGAAAATGTTGTTCAATTTGATATATTTTTTTAATACTGATATTTCTTTCAATTTGTTTGCCATTTGCAGAATGAATTTTACTTGCAAACAGCTCACCCTAAATTTTGATTTAGGATAGCGTATTACATAATTTGAAGAATTTTTTATTTCGGTAAAATCAATTGTTGATTTTGCCAAGTGAGTGGTAATTGTACGTAATAAAAGAATTTCTTTAAAAATAATGTCACAAGTGCACCTACATCTAAGCGTTTACTAGTACAAGTGGGCGACATTGAGAATAGAAAATGGGGCAAACGTCAATATATCACTAGAAGACGTTAAAATTCGGCAGTGTGATATATTAATGACTGTCTAAATGGGAAATAAAAAACTGTTCTTCAGATTTTCCATTAATTTTTTATCAGATCGTTTAAGATAAAAAAAGTCGTTTAATTCCAACTGGTGCACACTTTTATGACAAGTTGATGTTTTAACTAAACACTTGACAATTACCATCACGTAATGCTGCAATTAATCACAAACTGCTAAGTAGCATTCTGATGCAAATTTCATTAACATTTGAAAAAATGAAGGGCATTTTTTTTCCAAACATACCAATTCAGTTTTGCCAGCGAATTTATCACAATATTAACTATCAACTCATGCCACTGTCAAATAATGAAATTTAAAGTATTGCATCTGGTCACATATGGGACCTTGAAAACCAAACTCTCATTTGCCATTGAAATTGCTGAGGGACCAACTTTTTATTTTTCATTACTGTGTATAGTTTATAATTGTTGTCAATTTCATAGCACACTTTAGGTTTCTGTACAATATGCTCCATATTGTTTACAGTATACTTGTATTGTTTGGCATTGCCAGCAAGCAGCTGTTCATCAAAAAGTTTGGACATAGTATATTAAGTTGCATGCAACGTGAAGGTGGGCGTGTCGTGCTTTATTAATTTTTGGCATTTACCACGATTAATAAACCGGATACAGTTACGTTCGTAAATTAAATGGATTAACTTAGTCAATTACTGCAGTTTTCGATCTGTCATCTATATCTCCTTCGTAATCGCTGATCTAAGTACCCAGTAATTTCAGTAAACGAATCCCTTGAGATGTTTTAAATGCGTAAACGAAAATGTATAGAATTACCTGCTACAGTTGCCTGCATGGGACTTTTGTCTTCATCGACGGTGGTAAAGAGCAATTTAATGTCCATGATTGCTGCTTGATGTTTGTCCTGCGAGTAACTGAATAAATTTGGGGCGAGGGCCAACTTTCCGGCACAATACTACGAACGCTTATGAATTTGAGGACGAATCTATTTGGTGCAGCGAGTAGAGTGGCGAGGACAGAGAAAGTTATCAAATGAAGGGAGATCCTTCCCTCTTAACAGCTTTTATACATGCGTTTTAGTCTGATAGGAAAGTCATGGCCACGAGCAGCCTATCTGGATCGGAACACCCAATATCGTAACAGCACCCGGTTGGTTGGTTGGTGCGTGTTCGTTTATCGCTGCTTTCTCCTTTCGAAAAATTAAAAATATCGACAATCGTTATTTCCAAGCCATAAACACGTAAGGTTATAACGCATTTGGGGTCACCTGGGTTCGAAACCCTCAAACTTTCCCCTCTACTTTCTTACTCGTCGCCTCTTTTACCCCGACCAGCAGGTGGACAATAGCCGCAGGGCTGCAAAAATCCTTCACAAACAAACAAACTTTCGAAATCTACTGCATGTACAATTTTTAAAAAACAACTTGTCGCGATGGTCAGCCGCCCACTTTCTGTGAAGTCATGCACCTACACTATACCAGCTATATTGGTAAACACTTTCCCCATTAACAACATAGTGCAGTGTAATATATAAATAATCAAAACTTATTAATATATATGTGGAGTCTTTTTAATAAAAGGGCTAGCCAAAAAAACAAAAAACTACTTTTCCTTTTCGTTCAGAATGGATATATATATTTGTAAATACATCCATTTAAGTAGTAAAACTTAAATATCTTTATAAAACAACACACATGTACATGTAGTATAAAATTAGATGGCTATTAGTTTCTTATTGTCTAAACGAAATGTCTGGAGTTCATAATGACTCTGGTCGAAGTTCTGTTAGCTAATCATATAAGTGACAAATTATTCCGTGATGTCATTTAACCTAACTTTGAAGTCATGTTGACCGAACTGCCTCCATAGAAATCTAATCTATGGCGACCTTTGTAAGTTGTCACCATATATTAATAATTTGAGTGCTATCGGTTTTTTTTTTTTTTTTTTAACTTAGCCTAACAATATAAAGCGAGTATTTTCTGGTGAATGCTATTTTTGAGTATGCAAGTAAATGGGGCCTTTTTATGGAATGATATGCATTATTTGATAGTCTAGTTGTCTAGAAATTGTGCTAATGGACGTCAGATCATGTGATTCGCAGCATTTTGCGTCCGGTAAACATGCATATCAAAGCGAGAGAACGCGAAAATAGTTTCAATGTCAGCTACTTTTTTGCGTAGATTTCTAGTCAACTTTTTTTCCATCGCTGACCTCAAATTCGCCATTTATAGTTTAATGTATTTTTAATATCGTTTAATACAAGGTGTAACTTGGACAACAACACTTACTGGCTGAGTAAAAGAAGAAGTTGAATGCAATAACATTTAAAAAAAATCGAAGATGGCCATGCATACCTACTCTCCTTGCAATTCTGTCAAAACAGTAAAAGTTGTCGTAGATAAATTATTTAGTCATTCGACCAACCCTAATAATTTTACTTTAGGGCAGGTTGCAAAATGCAAGGTGACTGCAGTCTTTTCACATTCTGGACGCCAAAAAAAAAAAAAAAAAAAAAAAAAAAAAAAAAAAAACGTCAGATTTCATATTGATTTTGTTTACTATGAATCTGAACAAATATATAATATTTGTTCATTATACATTCATTTGCTATCATTATTAATATATTATAGGTGTTGATAACGTGTTGATATGAAACATCGATTGGAAATACATAGTCCTATTTTCATAAAAATTATGTAAGGGAGATTGTAAGTGATTTCAAATAACTTCGGAAATGCTTTAATCGTGTCTCAAAGTTTCAATTAAGCAAACTTTTAGCATTTGCAAATATAAAATAATGGTTTAATACATCCCAAAATATTAACGAGTAGTGAAACACTTTCCGGTTTTAGTAATGGCGTTAACTTTAAGTTTCTTTGAAGACAAACTATTTTTTCAATTTTAATCCTAGTTTACCCTATCTTGGCAGTGGTCAGCAAGAAAGTTTTCTTCTCCTTGGTCGAGTGTTTTCACTACCTAAAACTTAAAAAAAAAATAGGTATGTGGGTCAACGAGGCCAGTTTCTTGAGCATTTTTTTGTGGTGTACAGGACCTAATAATTGTAATGAAAGTCTAATAAATGACCTAGTTCCTAATTGAGAGTTTTCTTTATGTGTTATGCATGAAGTAAAACTCTGAAGATAAGAAATACAGTATTTATCGGGAAGTTTCTGTATTGGAAAATAATAAACTACCCTAGATGATTCCAAACATAAAATTCTTATTATTTCATATACGTACTTTATCTTTGTATTATATTTTCCTGTCCTTCGAAATAAAACCTGTCATCTCTTTATATAAAACATATCTGATTTCTATGATAATAATTTAAGCTTCATTTATTTTTTTTATTTTTTCTGACATTTTTCCTAGAAATTTGTATTCAGGAAGAGTTTCAGGTTTGGAACTATGCCGTCACAATTGATGGGCTTGGAACAGTTCAGGGACACTTCAAAACTATTTTCCTATTCGATGGCTTACCCTCAAATAGGAACTTGTAACAAGCAAATCTTGCATTGTTTAGTAATCTGTTAAAGCACTTGTTTTAAATATATTCAATTCCATAGACTTTGTTTTTTTGATATAGTATGACCCAATTTCGTGAGATTGTGGCAAAATAGTTTTTTATCAGATCATAAAATACATGTATATATTATCTTCTGCTTCCGATAGAACTCAGTAAAAAAAAGATAAACATATTTCCATAGAAGTATTACTGATTTACCCATTATTTGTTCGTGTATAAGGACCACTCTCTCGAGTTGTCCGTTGAATGTAAATGTGAAAATTAAAATCCGATATATAAAATCCTACAATTATATTTTTAAATTTTCATTGGCGTTCAAAAAAGCATATATTAGTATACTGCATATAACTTCTCAAATTCTTTCAGAATGCTTTTGTTCAGTATTTAAAATGAATGAAATAAATTTTGCCAGACATATTTTACTATCGAAATTTTGCAGCACAGCGTTTGGAAAACAATACATTATTGGGTACTATAAAGTTATCGGGTCTCAATTCTTAATTTTCAAAAATTTATCGAGTCTCAATTCTCAATAACCTAACCTAACCTAACATCATAGTACCTGATTTGGTTAGGTTAGGTTAGGTTAGGCTAGGTTAGGTTAGGCTAGGTTAGGTTTAAGTTAGTTTAGGTTATTAAGAATTAAGACCCGATAACTTCATTGTACCCATTATTGAATATATAGATATTTTGAACAACATAATATGTATTTAAATTATGCTTATTTTGCTATCTTGTTAGTTTCTTTGCGCTAGATGGCGCAGTGTGAGTATATTTGTTAATGTAAATTTCATTTTGCCAAAGTTTTGCTCAAATTCAAGGCTTCGTAAACTACTGTATTGACTTTCATGCCCTCTTATCATCTTTGCTGATGTTAAGTAAGCAATTTTTGGAGGATTGTTACTAAACTTTTGTCCTCGGTAGGACTCAAAATTTCTCTATATCAACCTTTGTCGGATTTTATTATAGATGCAATCATCTGTTTCCAATAGGTTTAGCTATTATTGAGATCTGATAAACAATATATTTTACCTAGGTGCTGTTTTTGAGCAGATATGGAATAAATGATTTGTCAAGATTATTTAAAAGGCATTTTATCCTTTATCTTAAACAAAAGAATTTTAGTGGAGACAAACATTGGTCTGAATACTTTGTGATTACGATAAATTGCACTCTGATCGTCTTTGCACACGAGCCTATTAATATTGCTAAACTTCTAATTTGGAGTAATGAACTTGTAATATACACACACTAACACACTATTTTGTCTTCGTCGGAGCGACTATCTGGTTTCAAATGATGAAATACTATATCTTTTTTTTTTTTTGCCCTGGCGCATTTCATCTCCACTTTTACGTACCATGCTCTGTTTGAAATAATCGACGATCAAGACATGAATTAATTCGCGATTAAACTTTACTTTTGTTTAATTAAAATTAGCAGTACATGGTGCAGTCGGTCATATAATTTTGAAAAATCGATGTCTGTTAATGTTATCGTTCATATAAAATTAAATTAAAAGTCAGCCTGATATTGGTGACAAATTTATAATGTATATTTCCTAATGTTGATTTCATACTGTCACCATTCCTTGCAATCCCACATTCCCACTCAGCATATTTGAAATATTGAAATTTGAAATTTAAATTTATGATCGTAAATGATGAAGTCACGCATTCAACTTGTATAGATATAAGCATAATATTTTATATGTTTAAATGGAAATTTTATCATCAGTTGACCTCAAAACAATTTGTCGTATGGCGGCCATGAAACATGTTGGAGATCTTAACCTCTTTTTTAATTATACTGTGTACACATGTAATATATATTATTTACTTATCTGTTTCCTCAGGTGATGTCGGTATTTTTCAACTCACTCCATTCTGACGACCGACTGCGGTTTTACACAGGTCTGCCATTAGTTTATTTCCAGATTAAAACAGGTAAATTATATAAAATGTACACGGAATGAAACCAGGATGGATGAATGTTCCCAATCCACATATTTTCAACTCCTGAAATATTCAATTCTTCAAATTTGAAATTTAAATTGTATTTTATTTTGTTTTGTTTCAAATCGACAAATGCGGGTAAACACTGGCAATGAAAGTGAAATGAGTAATATCATAATCCCAATGTTGATGTATACACGCACACTGTGAGTCAATGTGGCTACACATATTTTTGTTAGACGGCGTTATTGTCTTAGGTAACATTAATATCCGTGTCTTGACCCCAAAGTAATTTAAAAGTCAGTGGGTCAGTATTAAGCTCGACATCAATTTAATTATAATCAATATGATTCAATTAAATTTTAAGGGAGCGGGACAAACGTGCCATGAAGTAACGCGGGGATGGGAACTGGAGGTTCAATTCTGGCGATTTCAGTCATTGTTTTTGCATTTAAAATCGCCAGGCAATCCTTAACATTTGGGCGACGATCACATGCGACGGTGAGCAAAATACCTGAAAAATTAAAGAGAAAAAGATTAATTCTAGTATGCACAGAAACCACACATGTGATTCTAGGTAATTTTCTAATTGAAGGGAACGTAGTTTGAGACCAATGTCGGTGTGACCAATTTGAATTTTTACAAATTACCATCGTCTTCTTCTGTGGCTCCTGGTCTTGGGACAAACACTGCTTCTCCAGGAAAACAGTCGTCACAATGACGCCAAAGAGTGGTCTGTTTAGTCTGAACATTCACTTTGCATACCTAAAATTAAAGTCGAAATTGCAATTTAACTAAATTCAGCTGGTTTTGTTTGTATTTGGAATTGTAGAAAAAAAATACGTGTTGTGATTATTACTACAAATGATTGCTTAAAAATTAGTACTCACAGCGTTTTTGTAAAATCCGGGCTCAAAACAGCCACTGCCATAGGCGTAAGTGTACTTTCGTCCATTGTAGTGCTTGTAATTGATTGTTGGTAATTCAAAGCCTGCAAATATACGGTTAACCGGTTTACGACAAGCATCGGTGTATTATCTCGAAAAAGCATTATTGCAGAACTCATTACCTGGCTCAGCTAAATTTTCAGCTGTTAAGTAAATGACTCCATCTTGATTTTTTTGCGCCGTTGCTGTAGTGTAGTTTAGTTTCACCAAATTGACGCCATTGGGACCTTCCTGAATCGCATAAAACAAAATTGAAAATTACTGCTAATTTTTTCACAGTATAATTCGATGTCATTATTATGTAGTGAAACTACAAGAATAGTTAATATTGCGATAATTAACAATTTAACATACTGCCTTTGATCCCAGTGGAAGTACGAATCTTTGGGGCTTCGGAGCTTCAGCTCCCAAATATGGTTTGTCTCGTAAATTGCACAAAAGAAACTGGTCCATGACATCACTGTTGCTATACGTAATGATGTCAGTGACAAGATGGCCATCGTCTTCATATGTGTTTATATGGTGAAATAGGAATAACGCATCGCTCACATAAGACACTTTGGAGATGGCTCCACTAGTCTTGTCGATGATCACAAAATAAGTCTGTGGAAGTATTAAACAAAATTATCACCAGTGCTGATTTTCGAATATATACTAAGAAATATACGGGAAATTGATCATTTTCCAAAAATTTTGGTAAACTAATTGTCCACGGTTATTTTTAGATTCAATAAATTTGTAAGCTTGCAAGTAATGTTAATTGATGAAAAACAAATACATTTTTAGAAATACCGAATTTCATGTTAGGTTTATCCTAATTATAAATATATCTCTCATGCATGTAAGTTTTGATGATCGTGATTCGTAAACATGTTTTGAAACTTGATAAATTTATATTTTGAGTCTGACTATTTTCAAACTGAGGCGTATAGAGCGCTAAATGTGTCATTTGGCTGAACATAGTAAAGGGGGCGCCACATTGCAAAGGGATATTTTTCGCGGTTTATTTAAATGTATTAAATAATCATTTAAAATGTAGACGAACAGACCGACCTTCTCATCAGGTCTCCATTCAAGGCAATCCCTGTATGATCGTCCTTTCATTTTTATCGTTGCTAATTTAAGACTGTTAATGAGTAAAGGTTGCTCAATGAAAATCACATAATTCTGAGATATTCCAAAACTGTGATAATAGCTGAAATTGGTTTTCGTCCGGCAGCTGATATTGGCCAAAATTGACGCATCCCGGAATGCATTCGGACCTGGAAGTAGTTCAAATAAATTATTTTATTTTTGTTTACTCGAAGTTGATACTCAAAATATCTTCAGTAAATCTTTATGCTTATTTACCGTCCTCTGTGATGCACCCAGAATTGCAAGGTGGCATTTTAATAATATGGTATTTTAGACCAGACATAAACGAGCTTCCAATATTATACCTGGAAAACAATTCGGAAATAACAGAATTATGAGAACATGATAAATGGAAGATATTTTAAAAGTTACTGGATGTTGGATGGAACGTAGAAAACTCAATGAATAATAATTAACTCAAGTTGTTATATATTAGCAGTTGGAAATAGAAGTTTGGTAGCGCCGCTTGTGGCAGCTTGTGCAACTTGCAAAAGAGACGCACTTTAGATGCGGTAATCGAGATGATTAGATAAATTTGATTAATTATATCTTCAGTTGATAGTAGTTTCATTCAGCAGAAGATCCATGAAAAAGTGTATGGACTTAGGACATCAATTTCATCATAACACCTTTTATGTCAAAGCTTTTATAATATTGATATTATTGAATATTTCTTTAACAGCTATTATCAGTGTTTTTGAAAATAATTAGTATGTTTAAATCTATTCAGTATTTTAATGGAAGGTTGATCAAAATTAAAATGTATCGTTAATTAGTGCACTTAAGCATAAATTACCCTGTTCCATCATGCCCTACATGTGGATGGGCACTGGTGACATTTACCCCCAGACTTTTATGCAAGTCTACCTACAAAAAACAAAAACGGCACATGTATTTCGGTTATATTTCATATTGTTTTTGTACATCTTATAATAGTGAACCTTTTCCATAGTATTTAGTGTCACTGGATCGATTCTCCTTATATTACAAGATTCAGTTGCACAATAGACTTCGTTGTTTAAATGGAAAACGTTGATGACGTTATTATCGGTGAGGTCTGTTGGTACTAGCTTGGAAAATATTCTGTTGAAAAGAATCACATTTTTATACATTTATATTGCAAGTTTTTTATCTATCATTTTTAACGTTTGACATACCTTGACAATAAACCTTTACTCGGGTCGGGATAGGCCTTGGTGCCAAATTCGGTGAAAATTGGTCGGTTCACTTGCATCGCTTTTTCAAATGCTTCACTCTTTAAAAATTTTGATCGAAATGTTGCCTGAAACAAGAAAATTTGGTGTTAAATAATCATATGTGGTATTTCATTTTCTTGTGGTATATTTTCCACACATTTCAAATAATCGAATTGGTCCTATATGATCTTATTTAGTACATTTTTTTAATTCTTATTTTAACGAAAACCAAGGTATAGATATTTGGGTTTCTATTTTGAACGTCATTTGAGTCCTCATTTTGTTATTATTTCCTGAAAAGTCGACATTGGCTTTCTCTGCTTCAAGAATTAAATAAGTTAATCCTTATAAGGATGCGCTTACTTTTATTTAGGACGATGGCCAAATTCAGGTCTATGTATTTTACCCTCTCCTTCCTTCACACCTCAATGTTCATAAGCAGAGGCCAGTTCACAACAATACAATATGCTTTATTTATGGCCTTATATTTTTAATGGGGATGTCCTTCGGAATTTCCTATGTATACACAATTGCTGACGTGCTTCGAATGTCAAAAGTTACGAAAAAGATGAAACCTGTTATTAATGCAATTTCTATTTCACAGTCACACGGTTTTTTTAGATTATAAGGAACACTATAGGTTACACAGGATGAAAAAGCAAATGCATTTAATGCACAATTTTAAAAGTTCCATATATATAGGCAGCTTTTATGAACAAGATTATTTATCAGTTAAGTTAATTACAGGTCATTTAAAGAATAATTAGTGTTTGAAAATTTCATTGAAATTGAAATTTTGGTTTGTACATTTTCAGAGAGGATGTAACTTTATTGCTAAAAGGAAAATAGTATTGCATTATTATATGCATTTGAATTATTAGCTTAATAATGCATTGTTATTATTTCAAGAAATAAAACATGTTAAATATACATGAATATGTAGGTTGAGATTTACCTCATTAGATTTTCGCTGTTTATATATGTTTCTAGTCACTATATGAAATGTTATGAAATTGTTTCTCAAACAAATTTTAAAGAAGAGTCATGTGTGGAATTTAGTTGACCTGAAAATTAATGTCAAGGCCCATTTTGAATCTACCATCAACTGACTATACTTTTTGATGAAGTAGAATGAAAATCTTAAATGTAATCAGGTTTAAGAACCATTTGTAGCAAACATATATATATATATATATATATATATATATATATATATATATATACTTAGCCTTTATAAACGATAATTACATAATGATGGCACAGTTACGGTGTAAATATAATGCATACATTTTCATGAAGAATGATTATATTTCGCATTTGGAATTTTTAATACACTCATTACTTTTAAATGCTGTATTTTTGAGAAGAGGGCAAAATGAACATGATCAGCATATTTTTGCTGGTTTCTTTTGGTAATTGTAGTCTATTGTGAGTGGGTATTGAGGTCGTATGTTTGCAAAACCCTATTTATAATCCATGTAGAAAAATCAATAAAGTATTCAATGATTATCAATCAATAGAGCAATTTTATACCACTTGTTGTCAAGGGAATTGAAGTTATTAGTACGAATATCGAATAACAGCGTATGCATATCAAAATTTCAGATGCTTTATTAGTCGTTAATTATTTTTGCAAATTTGATCATAAATGCAAAATGTTTGCATTGTTTCGATAATTTAACTTTAAATACTTTTCCTCCATAGCATGCTGAGCTACTCTATCTTTATGGATTTTAAATTATCTTTCTAACGATTTTTCACTTAACCTACATTTTACATTTAGGCTACAGATTAAAAAAATCATCCTAGCTTAACAAGTTCACCCCTCGTACCTAAGCGCATCAACATTATAATCATATTTCACAATAGCCAAGCCAGTCGTGTAAAATACGATTATTCCTTAAAAGTGTGCCGTGTATAGTTGATGTGGTCACGAAATGGATTTTAGCTTGGATTAAATCCTAGCTGAAATCCATTTCGTGACGCTCGTGGCGTGTAATGCTGTTTTTGCCGTAATTTGACCAACTAAAATGACGTCAAAGTGATTTTATCTGCTGCTTGGGCAGTATTAACACCTTAATAAATTACAAAAATTCCATAGGGAACCTGCTTCGCTCACTGGAAGGGGTTTACAATAATGGCTTTCTCTGGTTTAGATTTATAACTTTGCCCTATAGCAAAAATAAAAGTCGTACTTGTAATAGTAGTTAAATTTTTTTTCTGTTTTAATTTTTTTGCTATTAACATGTTTTTCGAAGACCTAGTTTTCTATATTGGCATGCATGAAACTTTCGTATTTGGGAGGATGGGGGGGAAGAATTTAAACGTTTTCGTAAGCCATGATATAATCATGTACATTACACACTTCCTAAATGATATAATCGTAATTGGGAAGAATGTGGTGGGCGCTGCCAAATCTTAACCATTAAATACACGAAGGTGCAATGACCGTCTCGTGCGAGGCGTATTAGGAAATAGGAGATTCGTGATGCTCGGACGACAATTAAAATGAAAAGGGCATTGAAATAGAGATGGGTCTTTTACCCCGCATTGGAAGTCAATCACTTTGTAATAAAAAAAAGGGAAAAAAAAGTTTTGAAATGCTCTGGGCTATGGGTCACCGTACTCACTTCCACAAAAATGCAACAGCAACTTGCACCAGTTTTCATAAACTCATGCAGGTTTCTCGCTTTATAGTAATTATTGTGATACTTGATATACTATTTTTATGTTATTACGAGTGATTACAGTTTGACAACTTACTGTTTGTGTTAGCATATTTACTTTTAATTGGCGATGAAAAAGAAAAGGTTGACAGACTTGTATTTTCTAATGAATATTATTATCTTCATTGTAGTTATGTGGTGGAACTTCATTATTGCATAGTATATTAGGGAACTTTTTTGCTACATAGTAAAAATTTCTCGCATATTATGGTTTACCATATTTTTAATCGCAGATGTGATAATTCTAAAGCTTGAAGTTTGTATATGCACTCAACATAGAGGATTTTCCGGAAAAATAGGATTAGTTTTGTTTAATTTTTGGAATTAGGGAATTTATTGCTGTTCTCATTTACGTACATTTTTATTTTAAATTGGTGTAAAAAAATCTAAAATGCTAAGGATTAACTAAAATTTTGAGAAAAACGCTCACATATCCTATCGACGTCGTTATTGCGTCATATTACTTTTTACATAATTCAACATCGTTAAGTTAGTTGGGGAACTTGAATACAAATTTATAACTAATGTTGCTCGCGCGTTCAGATGATGTTTGTGATGCTGCCACATGTACGATATCTCACGTTCACATAAGTATTAGACAAGCAACTGCTGAGTGTTTTGAATTTAAATTTGCTCAAGAAAAGTAAGTTGATAGAGAAAAGGCAACTTTAGACAATTATATTCTCCTAAATTCTAATTCAATGCAGAAAATGAGGTCCAACTTAATATGCGTTCTAGCTCTGAGATCTCAACTGTTTTCTCAGGTACTAAAATTCTATACATGGCTGATATACTATATATACTTGACATATAAGATTATAGATGAATCAATATGTGCTTTTCGTTATAAATGAGATAATTCAACCTAAAATAATGTTTTCTGCTGGGGTAGCATGCACCGTATAGTAGTATTTTTAACCTTTTTCGGATCACGGCACACTGATTATAAGTAACCAAAATTGTCACGTCACACCATATGGTTTTTAAGGAGGAATGTTCTTTAATTTTTTCAATGAAATAAAGAAGAACTACGTTTTGAATAAAATAATCTGCTCAATGATGAGCTTTAGTTGCACTCCTAATGTTTTCAATTTACAATTAATAGTATAAATGTAGCATAACATATATATATACTGTGAATATGTTTCACACTTTCTCTACTAATTGTTCTTGTTTGTTACGGTTTAATGTTGTTTTTGGAATTATAAATTTCTGTTTGAAGACTGAAGTGATCGTGACGTTTTCTACAATGATATACGCTTTTCTAATAAATGTGAATAACGATAAAATTAAACTCGGGCTAACTCACTTTTCCGTCTTCAATGACAAAATTGTACAGCATAGCGTATCCATCGAGCCAGTGATTTACGGTGAAATCTTCCAAATCAAACTTCCCAGGTCCAATTCTCAGCAAGACGCCATTTAACCATTCTGGTATTTTTCCTATAGAAGTTTGCACATTTTAATAAGTTATAATCAGAAATTCATCTCAACACACTGTCTAGCTTTCTTCTTTCATCATTGATTTACGTTGTTGCATGCAGATATAAAGTCAAAGGCTTTTCTTTTTTCTTATTTTTTTCGTCCTTATATGATATGACATAAAACATGTATGAAATCCATGATAAGGAAAGATGTACATTTATACGCATACATATATTCACTACATGTACCCTTTTTGTATGCCTTACACCTACAAAATTTTGCTATATATTAATGAAAAATGAAAAGTTCGACTTATGTAGTTATTAAGAAAAATAAAACAGCGCTTGGTATACACAAGGAGATATTAAAAATCCATGCAATATTTATATTTTTAATGCAGATTTTGAATCTTGTGTTCGAATTTGAAAACATATCGTGCCATCTTATTGTGTAACTTCGATTTTGATGCATGCACTAATATCATCTTTTGTTTTTTTTTGTATACCAGGTTCTATAAATCACTCAATAATCCCAACAAAGAACAAATCATCGTATCTTATACATTATTAAACGGGAAGGTAAGCAAATATTTCTACAACTTCCAAAATTTAAATTATAATAAAACAAAAACATTTTGGATATATTGCTTCATGTTTCATGCATTTGCGTCATACAAGTACAACAGACCATAAAGTAACTTTCAGATTCATGAAAAACAGCTACTAAAAAGAATTATTTACTATAGTATTGTACAGAATTATCTTGACTCTATAGAAACATAAAATGTTCTAAAAGGTTTACATGAAAGTTTAGATTGATGATGTTAACGCCGCTTTTTGAATACATCTCGATATAATGCAGTAAAGTAATGTTAAAATTCTTTGAATAAAATTGAATTATTGTAGCTTACCTTTGACTGTAGCGGGCAATGGTTCAGCTTCTTCGTTCGAAGACCGAAAGAAAATTGTTAAATCCATCGTATAGTGTTTTTATTAAAACTAAACCCTGTTAGGTAACCGGTATATTTGTAGTTGCAAGCCGCAACTTCTTGATGTATGTAAACCTCTCAAAGATTTCTGTGTTACTGCCCCGCTTCTTTTGCTTACCTTCGTCTATATATATATATAAGTATATACTGTACGTGTGTTTAGCATGAGAAAATTCAAGCAAGAGTTTTCACCTCATGCTTGGTTAATCAAGAAAATCACATGACATCATCTGCGTCCAATCTTGGTAAACTGAAGGGTTTTTATTTTTTGATTATCATTGCGTGCACGATGATTATAATCCATTAAACATTTTTAAAAATTATTACAAATGGGAAATTAATGTAAAATTATTATATTCATGTAATCTACTACATATCTCTATTGATATATTGCAGAACTTTTCAACGCACTTCGATTTTACTTAATTTTTCATAAAATTGTCGAGATATCTATTTTATTTACCATAAAAAGGTGCATTTAGTTGTTTTTAAGAAAAATCGCACTTTTAACGCAGAAAAATTGCATTTTTACCTGAAAAATCGCACTTTTACTGCAGAAAGGGTGTTTTTATTTTTGATAATTTGCGCTTTTACCTTAGAAAAATCGCACTTTTACCATAGAAACATCGTGATTTTAATGCAGAATAATCGCGTTTCTAAAGCAGAAAAGTTGCACTCTTAATGCAGAAAAATCCCACTTTAAATGAAAAAGTGCAATTCCCCATTTATATTTTTCCGATTTGGGATGAAATTTGTAAAATTTGTTGGATCTCTGCGTAGAGATCACCTATGTGAAATTACAAATAATTTACAAAAGTCGCCTTCTTCCGAAGTCTCTTGTTTTGAGTTCGGCAATTCAGTTTCTTGTTGGGTATCAAGAAAACACTATTGCCGAATTCACAGTTTTTCGCGAAATGCCATCTGTCCCCCAAAATAGTGCACTTGTTCGTGGACTGTTCCGTCACGTGATTCGAACTCTGCCATCTTTTCCAGTGCTGTCGTGTTGACTTCGTGTCCTGTTTATTCTCTTTTCCGAGGTAAAACCCTTAAGAATTGTGCATATTTTATTCGTCGAGCAATATAGAAGTTTGATCTTATAAAAAAACATCTATCTGTGTACATTTGTGAAAATAAGTTGGTATTGCACGCTGAGAAACATTCCTATGGTCCACTTGTTTTAATCTTTGATATGCTGGTTTCGTACGTTCAGCTGTACCATGTACTGAAAGGGATAGGCGAGGCCTTTACCATTATTTCATTTAACTAAGCTACCTTTATTTACCTCTTAATTGAAACAATTTGGTCAGTTACCCATAGTTTACAAGGCGAATCTTTATTAATAAAATAAAATCTTAATATCTCAGGTGATATTCGTATTCGTACATTTTTGGTTTCTAGCATATATCTTAATTGCCCGTGTTTCCCATTTCCTCCCTGTTGTAGTTCCTTTTCAGCTGATTCTCATTTTGCCAATAGAGTTTGAATTTACGTTTTATTTTTTTTTAAAACTCGATCAGACCCCCAATAATGTGGTTGAATTAACAGCAAAGAATACACTGCTGCTATGCTTTATATAGCGTATACGATACTAGCATTTCATGTTGACCTAGAAAAGAAAGCTATTCATGAAAAGCAACGCTACCCCTATGAATGCAGCATGTCGGAGAAAAGATGCAAAAGCTATTTTTAGAAAGTTGCGTATATTTGGATAAATAAAAAATCACTTGTCGCTTTTAATAAATTGCATGCGTCAAATGAAATGGAAATTGTTTACCTGTATTGCTATTTACTACAATTTAAATCCATTATTATTATGTATTGTCATGTAACTATAAAATGTACTGTGCTTTAAAAATCGTGCTCGCCGTATTTTACTAATTGCTAAAGTAAAAAAATAAATAAAACGCCATCCCTTTGTTGTTATCAAAATTCCAAATTTAAAATTGTGTGCTTTCACTTATGCTGGGCGAAAACCCACGTGTACACACGTTAAAGCACGTGGCAGTTGTTCATTGCTCATTATAAAAAATATACAGAGTTAAGCTAGTTTGTCCAAGGTGTTGATGTATATGTAATACGAAAAATAATTGTTTGTATTTCTGATGTGAAATTTTGAGTGGTAACTAGTCGATCATGTTTGTCCATGATTTGTATAAAATTTGAATTAGACTGGTTTTCAGCATGTCTCATACATTTTGTGCTAATTGTATACATTTTTTTGTCTTTCGATAGTATAAATTTGCCTGTTGGATAACTATCTATCTTTATCACATCAATCAACTTGAATTATACAATGAGTGAATCTGCTCTTAAATTTGGTCCAGAATGGTAAGGCTACAATCCATTATTTTGTGTTCAAGTTCTTGGTGGAAAAACGTGATAATGAATAACGTTTGTCATACTTGTGTATTCGCAGGTTGCGCAACCTTTCCCAGGGTACAAATGTGTCATCGCCACCTCCATCACCAGGACTTGGCCTTCATGCTCCAAAATTTAAATTGGCGGAATTTCGCTATGGAAGAGAGGAAATGTTAGCAATATTCCCCAAGGATATCAAAATGCCACCTGACCTCAAGCAATTTACAGGAATGCATAAGGAACAGTATCAACTACCTGTTACTCTCGTTGCACTCACAGAAGAGGAACAGGTGATGTCATTGTTACAATCTAAATTTGCTATGCGTATAACGAAAACTTTGCCGAAATGTTTTAATTATTACTATAATTGATAACGTTGTATATACTATGAATAATTTAGAAAATTTGGACAAAATCTGTCAACAGTGATGCTGTGTTAAGAATAATGGGGAAGGGACCGAGTGGGGCGCCAGCTGGTGTGCCAGCACCTCGAGGAGGACGTGGAGGCGGTTCTGTTGATAGAGGAAGAGGTCGAGGTTTGTATCGGATATCCTGCGATTGGTTATGTTTATATTATACATGGTCTAATAAGCTCTTGCTTAACAGGACGAGCTACGTACTTTCAAAGGGGTCCTTCTCTTGAAGATGGGGGAGAAAATGCACCACCTGGAATTTTTACGAGGCAGAGATCTTATGAACGACCAAATACTTTAACAGAACGTGGAAATGGTTGGGAGGAACGGTAAGGCGTTTGCATGACAAGTCAAATGACACGGGACATCCTGTATTAATGAGATTCTTTTCTTTTTCAGCGAGCGGCGATTTGAGAAGGGTTTTGCTAGTATGTATTCTTGTCTGAAACTTGTTGTTGAATTATTTTTGAATTGATTTAATGCTGCGTTTATTGTAAAAAAGGTAGGGAGGAAGAGTCTATTACTCCGGGGCGAAAAGAAAACGCGAGGGGTAACTTGGATTGGCGATCTAGCAATCAACGAGATCGGGATAGAGATGGAGAAGAAGATAGTGGATGGAGAGTTAGCGGTTTACGATCTGAGAAATGGGGTACTTAAAAGCATTCAAAATTAAGTTCCAATACTGTATAATATATGTGAGGATGTCATTATTAGTGTTAACATTTTGGAAATCTCTTAGGACGAACGGCATGGAGATCTGAAAGGGGAGAACATGAGGACCCCACTTCAGAATGGGCAAGCAATGGGAAAGCTGCCCCAAGGAAGTCAAATAGTCGACCATGGAATGATGATCATCCTGGAGGTATGCAGCTTTGTGTGCTCTATTTAATGCAATAGCATTATCATGGAATCTGCAGAATCATAAAATTGTTTTGTGCTTTGTTCAGGGGATCTTCTACCTGAGTGGAGTACGGAAGATAACAGGGTTGCAGAAAGTGTGGGAACATTTGATGCTACGGGGGCCTTTTTGGAAACAAAGGTGAGTGCATTATCATTCATTATAGCAAAACACTTTTATCTAATATGTTCACTAGTTAATGTCACTCTTAAATTTTTAGGATGATGAGAAAAAGGTTAAATTGAAAGAAATGGCAAATAATGTAAATACAAACCAGGACACGTCACATGTAACAATAATTAGTCATTCATTTGTTTTTTGTTTGTATGTACGTTATTCAGCTTGTCTTTCATGCTAGGCATTTTGAAATTTACAGCAGGAAGTGCAGAAATCGCATGCAACAACAAGTCCTTCACCTGGGAGTCCAAAAGAAGTGGAGGTACCTCATCAGCCAAGTCCTGAACCAAAGAAAACCTCATCACCATCTCAGTCACAGCTTGATGTTAGAAAATTAGAAAGAGCAAAAGAAACTGAATTGATAAAGACGATGTCCGAATCTATCAGTAGGGAAGGACCTGTTAAAGTCAATCACAGCCCAGTATCTAGTAGAAAAAAATCTCCATCGCCAACTCATAAAAAAGAAGAGGTTAACTTTGAACATTTAGAAAAGGCAGCAGAGAGTCTTGTAGATACTTGGACGGCAGAGGTCAGCTACCATGCTATTAACTATTTGCATGTTAAGGATAATATAATGTAATTCTGACCAGAATAATTTACTTTTACGCGCGCTAGGAGGATGAAAAAGTGGATGCAAGTCACATTTCCAACTCTACCTTATCGCAGTGGTATTACAGAGATCCACAGGGAATTGTCCAAGGTAGGACAGGCTAAATGACCTTATTGCTTATCTTTGTTTTCAATATTTAAAACTGTTTTGTTTTTGTGATTTTAGGCCCTTTCTCTGATTCAGAGATGGCAGAGTGGTTCCGTACTGGCTATTTTAACATGAGTCTTTTGGTTCGTCGGGGCTCAGAAGGACGTTTCTTTCCATTGGGTAAGTTTGTTTTTATTGCTTTTTTCAATTATATTTTTTATTGATGTCAATTCTGGCGCCGTTTATTACTTTATATGAATTATAGCTCGATTTGTTGAGACAGCATGTTATCAAATTAAGAAAACATGCAAATGATGATGTATTTAATTAGTTCACTTTCTATATAGGCGAATTGGTGAAGCAGTGGGGGTGTGTGCCTTTCTTGTCAAATAATGTGCCCATTGTGGTGCAGTCTTCACCTCCGGCACCAGTACAGCCCCCTCAGATTCCACAATCTGTGCCAGCAGTGCAGGCTTCTGTGCTGGTAGGTGACGTGTCAAGAAATGAGAAATCTTGTCTTTACTTTAATGAAGCATTTTAATTTTTAATTGCTTTCAAACCTTTAAAGAGCGACTTACTCGGACCTACTGCAATGCCAATGGAACATCAGATTGATTTGACGTCCTCTGATCATGAGCAACAATTGCGCATCTTACATCAGCAACTTCTTCAGCAGCAGTTACTCCAGCAGCAACATATTTTTCAACAACAACAACAACAACAAATGTATTTAAGGTTAATACTAATTTTTGTCCCAGGACCCAGGATGGCAGCGTTAACAAGTCAATTTAAGAGTCACTATTAAATTTCTGAATTTATATTGTATAGGCAACAGATACAACAAGTTCTGGGTGGTTTGAAACCAACAGATGGGTTTTCTCAGTTATCTTCACAGCAGCAGCAGCAGCAATTTTTTCTGTTGCAGAGGGCGTTAGCTCAGCAACAGCAACAGCAGCAGCAACAACAACAACAACAACATCCCCCTGGTGTTGTCCCACGGTATGTGCACATTTCAAATTCACGTATGTTCTTTATTTAATTATTAACCGCAGTACGTTCAGTTTAAAAGAAATGTTAAATCAATAGGCCAGCAACAGAAAACAACACCATGTCAGATCCAGTTCGCCAGTTTTTGGCTCAACTTGCGGCAACTCAGGCTGCGCCACTAAAAGAGGACAGCCAGTCATTATGGAACATGCAAGCGCGAGCCCGTAATTGAAAATTTGTTCTTTCCATTTATGTTTTAAGTTTTGCATCACCAAAGATGTAATTGGTAAATGTGTATATCGATTTACTTGTAGCACGTGCCGAAGTAGGTGCTAGATGGGCTGGGATGCATAATCAACAAGCCAGTGTTTGGGATTTGGATACGCCCGCTGTACCTCCGCAGGAAACCGTGCTAGGTCCAAGTCATATGCACCCCGAGGTTCTCGAACAAGAGAAAAAACTTATGGAAGAACAACAAAAGAAACGCTTAAACGAGGAGGAGATGCTGAGGAAGCAAGAAGAAGAACGTAGGCGAAGACAACTGGAGGAGGAGGAACGGATTAGGGAAGAACTCAGGCGAAGGGAGGAAGAAGAAGAAAGAATCAGGATGGAAGAACTACTTCGCCAACAACGAGAAATGGAAGAGAGAAAGCAAAAAGAGGCTGAAGAAAGGAGATTAAAGGAGCAAGAATTGAGACGACTGGTGAGACAGAAAAACGTTATTACCGTCTCTATTGTAGCGTTGTAAAATTCTTTAATCGCTAAAACAAATTACGAGCATTTTGTAAATTTTTATCTGAATTCTTAATCGTAAAAAGTACCTTGACGAAAATAACAGTCGTTTTTGACACACACAAATTCTAGAAATGTGTAGAGAAACTGATTGCGTTAATGATTGGGTGGCTAGGTGCACAGTTGGTAGTCTGTTGTGCTTTCGTTTGTTTATATATTGGTGTTATAAATTTCAGCAAGAAGAAGAAAAGCGTAGGCAAGAACAAATAGAAAGGGAGGCGCGCATTCAAATGGAGCTTAAGGAAGAGGAAGAAAAGCTTCATCGGCAAAGAGAGTTCATGCTGCGAGAAGAACAGAGACAACGGGAAGAAAGTCGAAGAAAGGAAGAGGAAAAACAACGATTGGAGGAGGAAAAGGTGGAAAATTGAAGAGAGGCTGCTTTGAAAAACACAATTTGCTTTCTTTGTACAATTGGCATTCAATTTTGTTAAATGTATTTTAACTAGTTAAAAATCGAACACCAAAGAGAATTACAGCGCCAGTTAAAAGCACAGCAACAAGAAGCATTTAAGATGCAGCAAAAACAACAAAAATCCAAACCTCAGGTAAGATTTTGATGCAAAGTAAACGTTTACATGGGTAGCTATTATTGTGGTAAGGAATTTACTAATTTTACATGGGCATTATAGACACCTGCATGGGGAGGACAAACTGCTAAGTCGAGTGAAAATTCCTTGTCGTTAGCGGAAATACAGAAGTTGCAAGAAGAAAAAGAGCGACAAGAAAGAATTGAAGTAATTTAATATTCCAACGTTTGCTCTTGTGCGTTTAGATTTTAGCCAATATTTTTTAATCAACGTCATTGTGTTTGTAGTGGGAAATGCAACAACATTTGATCCAACAGCAAATTCAGCAACAGCAGCAGCAGGCGGCACAGCAGGCCAAAGCAGTCAACCTCACATGGGCCAATCGGTATTTACGAAAATTGCCTGTTTCATAGTTACTTGCGGAAATTTAGGGATGGCGACCTGTTCGGATGAAAGTTTAAACAGAGTTCCCATCTAGATCCCCCTTGCCATCTGCACTTTAAAAAGCAATGATTGGTTTATTTAAATGAAATTCCTCAATTTTTTAAGTGGCAATAGCGGTGGAGGACCGGTGAAATCTTTGCTTGAGATTCAGCAAGAAGAAGCTGACAAACTTGCTCAAGAACAGGAAAAAGAACAGCAAGTCAAGAAACAACAACAGCAAGCTAATGTTAGTTGCATGATTGTTTGTTTTTTGCAGCACACTTAGATACACAGCAAGAACTTAAGGGGTTTATTTGTCTTTAGAATGTGTCATTGGCCACGGCCGGAGTTTGGAGTAATGCGAATAATCATCTTTTACGAGCAAATTCATTAACATCGCCTTGGAACTATGAAAATCCAGTCAGTTCTTCTTCTGGTCCTGGTGGTTTTTGGGAAGAATCTGTAACTATCTCTAATGGATCAAAAGTTCCAGCGCCGACTCCAAACAAAACCCAGTAAGTAATATTAGAATTTTTTATAATTAATTGTTTGGCCTCATTCATAAATGACGTTCGATTGAATTTATGAAAGGATTCCTCGAGTTTTTTGACAGGTTAATTTTAATAATGGAATTATTGTAAGTTGTTGATTCCAAACAAAAATTAACTTAATTTTATTTAGATAACTTTAGTAAATATTTCAGCATTTGTGCAACGTTAATTTGTGATGTGATGCTTATGTGTTCCGATTGACGTTTTTTAGAGACCAAAGAAATTTGATGGGGAATAACACAATGGCTAATGGCACCGGACAGGTTGGAAAATCTCGCATGATTAGAGCTCGAAAAGAGGAAGAAACTGTTATGAAATTATTTGAAGGACACGCTCAAAATGTGGATGAATTTACTAAATGGTGTAATTCAACGTTGACTACCTTGCCATCTACTAACGTTGATGGTTAGTTACTTTCTGGCTACTTCCTAAGCGGTTTATTTAAAATGTTGGTTTTAAGCGTACTTTTTTATTTCTTTCCCAGTTCCCACTTTTGTAGCTTTTCTCAAAGATGTCGAGTCTCCATACGAGGTGACTGATTATGTGCGATTGTATATTGGTGAAAGCAAAGAAGCTCAAAATTTTGCTAAACAGTTTTTAGAGAAACGAAGTAAATATCGCAACAAGGATAACAAAAAGGAAGAGGTTAGTAAATTTGAATTCCGATTTTATATTTAAAAAACTGGTATTAGATCTTCAATGTAGCATTAACGAGAGCATATCGTTTTCGTCACACAGAACATGTGGGGTCCAGCGCCGGCCATTACCCCGAGTCTTTCAAAATTGCAGCCGAGTGAACTTGAGGGCGCTAAAGTTGCTGGTGCCAAACGAAAGAAGAAGCGCATGCAAAAACTGGACAACACAATTTTGGGCTTTACGGTTCATGCTTCAATGGACAGAGTCAACGTTGGGGATATTGACCATGGGGAGGACATCTGAATATTTGTGAGTTTTTAAATACATTTGCTGATTGATTTTTTTTTTTTTTTTTTTTTTTTTTTTTTGCATTGTCATCTCTGTTCATTTTGTTTGATTGGACGGTTTTTTCTTATTTAGGCCCTTCAGATTTTCTCTCCTTTGCCCTTGTTCAAGTAGTGTGAACCGATTTGTGACTAAATATTTTCCTGAGGCACATTACCAGCCCTGTTAGCTATCTTTTTCCTTTCCTTCAATTTAAACTGGAAGAACCCAGCTTGCAATCGAAAACCAAATTCGATTGCCACTTGGAAGAATAAATTTGACAGTTGCACGGCATTTAAACGATAAATGTTGTTTTATTTAAAAGATGGGATACCGAGATGGTTATTACTTCAGCATCAGAGGTTAACATAGAACACTGCTTGACGCTGTTTCCAAGGTCCATGTACAGTTCAGTCAGTATATTTGGTAATAAATTTTCATACAAATCAATGTGGCTGTATCCCATGGTATATTAATTTTGTATTATTACTGTTGATATCGCCATGATCAATTTTCAGTTTTAAGAACTTCATAAAATATTCAGAGAGAATCTGTATTTTTGCAGAGTCAATGTGATGTGTCATTATATGCAATCTTGGGATTAGAGAAGTGTATTAATTCACTAACTGCATGTTTAGATAAACCCAAGCGACTTTTTAGCAACTCAATTTTACAGCTCACTTTTATATCGATATACATCTACTAAAAGCAATCATCAAAAATGATCATCCAGCTAGAGAAAAGTGGTATTCTTAAAGGCAGTTTTAATTTTAGAAAACATTGTGTCGCTCTTTTTTAAAGCCTCAATTTTGTTATTTTCTGTATCTGTTGTGGAAGCATATGATTTTTAATGCCACAAAATTTGAAGATATAATTTTAAAAAAATAGGAATTGGTATGAATATAGATTTATTTCATTATGGTTTGGTAACTGTCAAATGTTACATGACCAAGAAGTATTACTTTAAAAGCTCAACCATGTAATAAATTTCCAGTTTTAATTTTTTTGAAATCGGATTTTCAAATAAAAATAGAATGGCGCCAAAATATTTGGAAGCGCAGTGTCCTAAATGTTGCAATAGATGGCGCTAGACGTTCCACAAAAAAAGGAGGTTGGAAGTAGAAGAACAAGAGCAAAACATGGCGTGAGTTGTAGTTTTTGTAGCATGGCAGAATTAAATTGCAGTTTAAACTCAATGGACTGGTTAGCTTGTATGAAAGTGCAGAACCACGCCAGAAATCATTATCGGGAGCAATGCGATTCAAAAACTGATGTTGATGAAGTGTGTTTTGAAGACGAAGGAAGAGTGAAAGCTGTACGAAATGGAAGTAATCTCGACTGTCAGAATTCGAGTAAAACGTCAGCTGATGGCAAACCTCCTTACAGCTACGCATCTTTAATAACATTTGCAATTAATAGCTCCTCAAAGCAGAAGCTGACGTTAAGTGAGATATATCACTGGATAATGGCCAATTTCCCTTACTATAGGGATGCTGGAGCTGGTTGGAAAGTAATGATCACTAACCTCTTTTCCCTGCATGCTCTTGGCAGCGTGAAAGCAAACTGTTGCTGTCAAAACTACAATGAATGTTGTGCATCTTTAATGGCCTTGGTAATTTTAATTTTAGCACGTAAATTTCGATTTAAATCGTAAACTTATTAATTAGTCTCTAATTGAAGGGTTGTACGTTTTAATTATTTTTTTTTTATATTTAAAAAAAAAAATTCGGTTTTCTGTATTATTGTTTAACTTTTTGATATTTTATTTATTTATTTTTCATGAATCATAAAAATTCTTCGAACATGGATGGATTGATTGATCTTGTCTTATTTGAATTTTATATATAATTTTTTTACATATTTGAACCTTTTGCAGATTAGATGCATGCTGAGATCTTTCTAAAACATATTCATTAGCAGCATGGTATTTGGTGTATGAATGTTCTGAGTGTAAATATTCCCATGTATTTTTATCCCTTGTTTTTTATTGTCAAATGTTTTAATTCCCATTCAGTATTTTGTACGAAATATTCGGTAAGAAACAAATGTACATCATCTTTAAACAGACTGGCACTAACACAAAATTTTGTATTAGAATTCCATCCGCCATAATCTGTCATTGAACAAATGTTTTCTCAAAGTTCCAAGAACAAAAGAAGACCCTGGAAAAGTAAGCATTACTTTATGTCAACAAATATTTATATGTGATATTTTAGTGTAAGTGATCTTGTTTTTCATTAAGCAATTACATATTCTTAATTATTTACTAGGGGTCATATTGGGTTATAGATAATAGCCCCATCGATGATTTCACTGGCAGAAAAAAGAAACTAAGACGATTTGAAAGAGTAAGTTTTGTGGGATTTTTTTTCTGCCTTTATCTGAAATTAGGATAAATAAGGTTATCTTTGATTTTGAACAGCCATCTCTGCCTTACACGCCAGAAAGCTCATTTAAATCACACCTGAACAGCCCTTCCAAAAGGGACTCCATCCATCACAAAGAATTGCTTAGTTCCATTAATAATTCGAGGAATTATTCTTTGGACGTTAGTGAATTAATACCGTAACATTTATTTTTAAAAACTCGATAGATTGGATAAGCATAAATAAGATAACTTCTTTTTTTTATTTCAGGAATTACATGTAGCTGCCGATTCTTCAAAAACAGTTGAAAGTCCAGCAAATTTGTTTGATATACCTCTACAAATTCATGGTAGTGCGTGTGTTTTTTTTTGTTTTTTTTTCTATGACAGTAAGTTATTACAGTTATAATTAAAAACTTTTACATTTACTTTAGAAATTTCAGAAGAAGAATGTGGAGTGGAAGAACTAGTCAACGATTGGGTCACAGTTGACAATCCCTGTGAAAATGAATTTTTACCATCTCAATCTGTTAGTGGGGATTCAAAGTTGCAAGGTAAATGCATTTTTTCAAAAACTTTTCATTTGTTCTCTACAAATTCTTGGCGATCGTGATTTAATTAATAAAATGTTGTAGGGTTCATTGACTCGATGATTGGAACAAATTTCCCCACTGAGCAATTAACCGAATTGGCCACATCATTAAGTCATTATCTCAATGTTAACGGCTCTTTAACTCAGGGTATATCAATTTCATCACCTGTTGATAGTCATAAAGGTAATTCAATGTTGTTATTTTTAACTAATTTCATTTTGTGTTCTAATGCTTTCCTTAACATTGAATTTTCTTTAGAAGGTCCATGTTCTTCAAATGCTGACATTTATCCACCTCATTATGGCCATTTTGAGTCACCAGTAGTTTCATCTTCTTTAATCAAGACTGAAAACATTGACAACATTTGTAAAACTAGACTTGGAATGCAAGACAAAGTGATACAAAGGCCATCCATGGTAAAGAAAATACCAACACCTTTTGATAAACCCATGATAAACTTAAGGAATTTTTATTTAATGATATAGTTCAACACATGTCTTTATTAATCCATTTGCAGTTACAGTCTCAGTGTATCCTCGATCATGAGCCAGTACTTATTGGGAATTCTATTGTTACTGATGATTTCAACTGGGACAAGTTACTATGACGGTAAGTGGATTATTTAGGGACATTTTTCGGTTAAAATCAATTCAAATGCCCAACTTTTTATGTTTTTAAATTTGAATGAATAAATCTAGTCGTGGAAAGGAAATTATTTTAAGTGAAGAAAGTTATTCGTTGCTGTTATGATGCAAACCACCTGCCGATAAACAAACTTTTTATATACTGCATCTCGGGTAACCTGGAATCTCGTTCATATTACTGTATTTCAGCGTTTTATTTTCGTTTTTTTTAACACCAACTATTGTTGGGTTTTTCAATATGCATACGCAAGTTATTGTTCTAGTCATTTAAATTGTTGCATACAATCAAGCCATGTATAATTTGGCATTTTTTTTGTTTGATGTGTGCACTTTTACTCTGCACACTTGTCATTTTTAAATGCAACCCATTTTTTTTTACTTGTTTGCATTTTATTGTGGTTACAAAAGTAACATTTTGGTGAAAAAAATTAACACTAATCTGAAACGTTGCTCTTTACATGTGTGAAAACTTTAGGAGTTTGTACTATCCATTTTCATTGTTATTTGGCAACCTAAATTGGTGAAATGTAATCCCTATTAAGTTGAGTGGATAGATTTCTATGGGTCAATTCGTGACATTAATTTCTTAATACTATCAAATCTCGTTGATGCCTTTTTTGACATTTTTTTTAATGTAATCCGGTTCAAGCGTATTCTACGAATTTTTGAGTATGCATTATTTATTTTATATTATGTGCAAGTTTGTTTTTTTTACATTTTTTTTTAATTTTTAATTTAAATGTGAAATGGGTTGAAATTGGAATATTAAAAGAAGTTGTTGTGAATTACAAATTCGTTTTTCTTGTTTTTAAAGCGAATAAATGTAGATGTTTAGTAATATAAAAATCCCATTGTATGTACTTTTTAGCAAACCAATTTCTTTTGAGTTCTTATTTGAATTTTTTCAGAAATTACTTTTTTTTTAATTCTAGAGAATTTAAATTTGTGATTTAACGTATTTTGAAATCCCCACATGGAAGCTTATGGGGAGAAACTGATTGGTCGTGTCGATTTGGAAAGCGCCAATTGCGTTCTTCCATCTTTTTCTTTATCTATTTGCAAGTATGTGGCGTATTTAAAACACGCAGTGAACGTTTCATGTGGTTGTTCCGAAATTCTACTTGTTTTTCGATTGCATCGCGATTAATATCAGTTAGAAATATGTCGAAGAAAGCTTTAGTATTAATTGCTGACAATTCCGAAGAAATGGAAGCTGTCATTTCAATCGATGTGTTGCGACGTGCTGGCGTGAGTTCTATTTCTTGCACGAAACGGGTTTTTAGGCCTATTCAATGATATAACTTTATTCCGATTCACAGCTATTATAATTGCTGATTTTATTATTAAAATTACTCAATATCGATAATAAAATAATCGCTTAACTTCAACATGTAGATTGCTGTTACCGTTGCTGGGATTGCAGGTCCAGGATCTGTGAAATGCAGCCGTGATGTTGTAGTTGTGCCGGATTCATCTTTGGTCGATTGTGCTAAAGAAACCTACGATGTGATCGTGTTACCTGGGGGTCTAGGTGGATCCAAGGCGTTTAGAGAGGTATTTTATTTAGTCATTTCGACGTTACATAGTTCAGAGACAGACAATAATGATATTGGCACCCTTGCACCTTGAACAAGTACATGTAGATGGTAGAGTATGTGGACATTGTAGGCAAATCCAGTATGGTTTATGGTACGACAACAGTGACAATATGACGCAGGCGAGAATTTATAAACGTGATATTGACAATCAAAAAATAATAATACGCTAATAATAAATTGGGATTTTCAAGCAAGGATGAAAGCTTTGCCATGGTCTTTCCACATTCATGTGGTTAATGCAGTTTATGGTCGTTTTTAACAAGTACTACACTGCAATGACTGCATGCTCACAAATGCAAATTTGTGTTAGTGAACAAGTTATTTAATTGCTGTTGTAATTCTTGGGTGTAATTAATACAGTGTGCCCAAGTTGGTGAACTTCTTAGAAATCAAGAAAATGCAGGCCGAATAATAGCCGCAATTTGTGCAGGTTGGTTTTTTTGTCTTAAAAGTTTGATTCTAAAATACAAATGTGTGCTAGATTATATTATTGAAATGGTCTACCAGTAGCACAGGTTCTTGATAGATCTAGTAATTTAAAAAAAAAAAAAATTTAAATCGCTATCCTTGAAATTGTGAGGTGAGAGTGCAACATTTTTATTCCATGTGTTTATGGAATAATTTGCTTATCTGTACAGCACCTACTGCATTGAAAGCTCATGGAATTTGTAAGGGAAAAAAACTTACATCGTATCCCTCGGTAAAGGAGGAAATAACTGAAGGAGGTATTTTATAGACATTTCTAAATAATGACAAACGGCTAAACATCAAACAAGAAATGTATCACTCTAGAGCGGCATGGAATTGTACTAAAGCATATAATTATTATATTTGGCATTTTTTTCTGTGGTGGGTCTGTTGGAGTAATTTATGCAAAATGTTATCTGAACAATTTGTGCTTATCTGTATCAGAGTGATAAATTTTATGTTTGACACAATAGATCAGTGTGAATCTTTAAAATATGCAAGTGCAAAAGAGCTTAACATTATGAATTATTTGGTGGTAAAGGTGACTATCAGTACAGCGAGGATCGTGTAGTTCAGGATGGACAGTTGACCACTAGCCGTGGACCTGGAACTGCTTTTGAATTTGCATTGTCGCTAGTTGAGCAACTTTGTGGCAAAGAAAAACGTGACAACGTAAAAAGTGGTATGCTCGTTAAAGACTAAATTTTTGTGGCATAATACTGCAAGCTATTTTGTTGCAGTATTTAAATTAGGTTTAGTCTTGATCTAAACGAGTTTTGTTGAAGATTGTATTATTTTTTTGGAAAAGAGCACAAAACATACTGTATAATGTATTTCTGAAATTGGCCAGCTGCTATAATTATTAAAAATTTGAACGCAAAAATGTACTAGACAATTTATTAGACACTCAAACAAATGGTGTGACATACAAACTGATATACAATATAATAAATGCATTTGTATTGCCATTTTTCAGCAGCAATTATGTATTCAAAAATGTTGATAATCTAAATCTAGAAAATAAAGCATTTGTAAAATTCAGTTATTTACAAATAAGTTTGATTTCATATCCACAATTCTAAATAAGGCAAAAATATAAGGCATGTCTATAATGGCAGAACAATTAAGGGGTAAGGAATTACACATATGGTCTTGTGACTTCTGGTATAAGGGTTAACAAAAGGAATTAAACTTTGGGATACAAAAAATGTAAACTTCATAAGGGATTAACAGATTCTAATTCTTATTAAACAACAATAACTGAACTGGAAAAGAAATAAGCTGAGATTCACGGTTGCCCACATTCTCAGATCATCTCACAAACCACTGCCACTTGGTGCAACGCCTAAGACATACACTTTATAATATTTGTTCAGTTGTTCTAGGAACACAAAAGTTAAAACAGTGTGAGGCCCTAAGCGAGCATAATATGGCGTAAATCCTTTCCACAGGCTGAAAAAACCTTCCTGTTTAACAACCTTTCCCAATACATCCTGAAACGAAATATCATACACTCTAAATTAAAAATATTTTTGTTTGTAAATCTTTGATTTGTTTTTCATATTGATACTTACAATAGCACCTTTATATTCAGGAACACCATTAACGATTTTCATATTTTGGATTCTGTGAAGAATAATAATTTACAGTATTATCATGTGATTTTTAACATTAATAATGAGATTTATAGTATTTTTGAAATGATCTAAAAATAATTGTTGTAATCATAGGAGAGATTATACTACTGTAACTAGCACTTTTTTGTTAAGTGACAATTTTTTTTTCACAATTTTAATGAATCAAATCCTAAAAATTATAAATAAAAAAAAGCGTACATGTTGATGAAAGTTGTACATCAACGCTTGTGTGATAAGAGTCAGTTTGACTTTGACCTTACCTAGTTTTGGCAATGTCTACTGGCATTGATGCTGCCGTTGTTACGAGTCCACTAATCATACTAGCCCAAAAATGACACGCAATATTATCTCGAAAATATTCTGTAACACATAAAACAGGCAAGTTGAAACTGATATGAAATTTTTGACTTGCTTACACCTAGGTTAACATCCCCCATGATCCCCACATTCTACTGGTCCGCACCATGGACTTTGTAGTCTTTATTTCATAACAAGTTTATTTCCTCAGCGAAAGCAGTGTGTACCTACTTGTTGATAAGAGGAATTGTTTGGCTTGAGAATAAGAGGCAAGTTGAGCTGCATTGACGACCATAGCTCTGCCCATTGTTGGAATGCATCCCTGATGAAAATTTAACTTTGGTTCAATTTTTTTTTTCAAATTTCACCTTCTTTAACACAGTGAGTAATACCAAAAACATACCCTCCATAACGTTAAAACGCCTTCCTCCCTCGTAATACGAATTAAAGCATTGAAAACGTTTGTGTAACCTCGACGTTCGGTTAGCGGAAGCCTACAAAATATATTTTTAACGATAACTCAGCGATTTCAAGATGAATGTTAGTACACACAGCTGTCCGGTAACTTTACCTGCCGTCTGCTGTCATTCTTATGAGTGAAACTTCAGCAGGTGTCCCAACAAATGCTCCCACAGCACCTGCCAGCATTCCCAAAGCTGCTTTAGTGAGAAAATTAGGAGGTTTTCCATCAGATCTTTTAAAACGTCAAAAGAAGAATTGTCAGAAAAGTTCAAAACAAAATATAGAAAGATAAAATTGAAAAAAACTTACCCCGAAAATCTTTCGAATAAGTAGGTGTATGTCCCTAAACGCACCGTCGTGTAAGAAGCTTGGCGCAACAAACCTGCAGAAAGTCTGAAATACGATTTTATTTAAATTAATCGATGAAAAGTTACAATTTTTTTATACTGCAATGCAGTTAAAATATCACTTTTCATATGGTGTTTAGATTCAAATTGTCCAAACATTTTTATTATAGTTCCATAGCAGCAATCGTAAAAAATGCACTTACCCTGCATAGGCGCCAGTAATTCCTTCATTCTTTATAATTGATGCAAATAAGTGAAAACTTGTTTTGTATTCCTTAGCTGCTCCACCGGCACCTATTGGAAGTGTATTTATATTTTCTTTAAATAACATTCATGATGTGACTCCTGGCTCATTCTAGTTATGGGAAACTAGGAAGGAATTTGGTTTTTTAAAAACTATTTTGCACACAGATTGCATGCTGTGTTTTTTTTTTTGTTTTTTCTTGCTAGACCATGAGATGCATGATCCTCCCATTTATCTAATTATTTTTCTGTACAGCGCTTAATCATTTTGATGCTAGACAGCAAATTACTATGTAGTGCAAGAGACGAGTGGTTGGAAGTTGTTAAATGCCATCATCATGTTTGTTGAAATTCAATATTGTATTTAAAATTAATGGTGGGGCCAAATTTAAGAAACCAAATACTTGCCACTGAGTTGCATGCGATTTTTGAGGAGATCCAAGGGCTGCACAAAGCATGTTGCACCCATTCTGTAATTGGATAAATTGAAATGTATTTTGTTCTAATAATATCTCTAAAAGCAAATTTACCTCAATAACCTGCACTTGCCAAAAGGAGAACATAAGTACGTTTTGCGTGTTTTCATTTGTCAGTGTGATTTAACACCACCAAAGGAAAGTTTTTATTTTATCGTCTTCCCAAACTTTTTTTTGGCTTTCGGCCATGGACATTTACGAGATAAGAAAGACTTGTACCAAACTTCATTTTTAGTTGAGAAATCAATTTACTTGTACTATATTTATACTGCTGAAAAAACTTGACGACCATGTTATACTGCCAAATTGACTTGGACATCCAAAACAGGTTTTTCTGAGTGAAAGCAATTTAAACTACTCGTTTATCTTGTTATAATATTTGCTTTTAAACAAAGGTGGGCAAACGAATTTGTAATGAGTATTTGTAATTACAAGCAAATCAACAGGCATCAGAACTATATTTAGATATTATATTACTAAATTTAACTCGGGATGTTTAATAATAAATCCGTACATGTATTCGTGATTGCAATCATCACTTGAAGCTATTTTTAAATTTTTTTAAATTCTCCCGCTTAATATTTAAAAAGTAAACATGTCTACACATGACATTTGAAATTAAATTTCAAAAGTCACATTTTTAGTTTAATTTTGGATTGCTTATCAGTTTTTGGTACACAATAAACGAGAAAAAATATTAAACGCACAGAAATTTTACGTATGATGACCATATCCATTAGATAATCTGAAACGTTTGGTCTCTTGGCTTTGAATATTAATCTTTCACATCTGCAGTAATATAAATCTCCTTGTTTGTGCAATTCTTATCTTAATTAATTCGCACATAGGCTATAAGAGCATAAGCTATTAATGCAATAATTGTGTTAATGTCGGGTAGATACGAATCACACGATATAATCTTTTCCACCTCTTCTCAGTTGCTTCTTAATGCTTAATTGATGTATCGAATTAAAATTGGATGTGTTAAAAGGAATTTTATTGGATGTAATTCGCATAGCATGTATTGGAGACAGGTTTCCTGTACGTCTGGTTATTCGAAATGAAGGTCGTTCATTTAAAACACTTTAATCTAATAAGGCCTACTTATTTCAAAAGATTTTGGCAAACGCAAGCATACATTGATTGTGCAACCGTTCTAAATATAAGCTAAATTCAATGAACGCATACAAATTCCTTATTTAATGCATTTCGAATTCACAGATCCTCCCTATGGTGGACTAACTATATTTGATCAGGAATGTTGTGCAATCATCTTAGTATATTAGGTTTACGCTTTTAAACCATTTAAACCTAAGATTACATAAAAGTTAGACTTGGGTTGATTTGACGGCATTTTTATTGATCAAGGTGGAAACCAAACTCTTATTGATTTCCAATGTTTACAATATGTGTCCGAGGTTAAGTACTATAATACTGCAAAGTCATTAGCGTGACTTTTGAAAATGAATTTGCTTACCCTGATAGACCTCCTAATAAGAACTTAATTCCATTTGGGACGCTGGCCGTTTCACCTGTCATTTTTCTCCACCTTTCTGTTCACTAAAAAGCCGGGATCTTCAACACCCACGTTTTAATCTGTCTGTGCTCACACTGATCTGCCCTAGACTTCTGTTTTAAAGCATCACTAGTTTATGAAATGGACTTTTCCAAATCATGGGGGATTTTATCATTATAGCCATTAAGTTACTATGGTTGGACGATTCTACTATACCATCGTTACGTGAGTATTATCGCTCTGCCATGGAGCGCTCCCGTTTAGCTCTGCTGATATTCTCGCAACAATTTGTGTACCACTTTTGAACTCCATTTTGATTTGGGTTTGATTTGATTCCAGTGAGTTATTAAATTTCTTTTGAAATAGTTTTACCGGTATTTGAGCAAAAATAAATAACTTTTCTGTATTTCTTATATTTTCATTTTTTTTAAATTTATTGCTTTAAAGTAGACAGCAAAATTCGAGACTTGTTGTCTACTTCATAATACTCACAATTATCCAAAATATTTTTTTTTTTTAATTAAATGGAAATTTTAAGATGTATTACTTTTCAACAATAATATATTAGTTCATTACTTTTTTTTTCATCTTGTAAATGATTAAATTCACATAAACATTCTTTTGAGGTTGAGATCTAAACTTCTTTTCTGATGCAAGATACCTTGGTATTTATAATGGACGTCTTGTACCTAATACTTGCAATGGATTACCATTCTTTGCTAATAGCATATTCGTCATATTGCAGGATTATTTAAAAAAAATATTATAGCTTTTATCCAGCATTTGCGTTGCAAAAGGTGTTACTTTTTTCAACGTCTGTACATAAGATAACATTATCCATCCAAATTCAAGATGGCGTAATAGCGTTTCTTTACTTATAAAACGCTTGAGCTCAATAGCGCTATCCTGTAAAGTAGCACCCTGAGTTCGAGGCTATTTTTATTCTATAAAATTCTTCGGTTTCTCTTGCTCTACCCTGCTTCTTCTGTTAGGTAAGGCGTGCTTGTTTTGCTCTGTTACGTGCTGTATTTTAAGATTTGAAGCTTTTTATTTCGATTATTCTGTTTATTATGAGAAATTAAGAAGTGTCCTTGTTGCTTTAGCAATTTATGCAACACTTTGCCCTGCTTTGCAATTTTTTGTAGTTCCACTTGCGAGATAAAATTGCCCTTGCCCCTGTAATGAGGCTTCGCCATTTTAAATAACGAAAATGTTACTAATTTTATTCATTAATTCATCAACTGTTAATACATGCTTTGGTAGAAACAAAAATCTACTTTTTTTTCCAAACAAATTACGATGTTTATTGATGTTCTTGGACCTTGGCTAATTTGTGTAGTGACGTAATAATGTTTGCGTGTTATGTCATTTTGTAACTACGTTGCCACATGATTGGAAAATTGATTAAATAGTTCAATCGAAATTTCATTCAGTTTGTTTTTTGCTTGATTAGATATTGATAGTTACTAAAACCCTTGATTTTAGCGATTTCACTCGTGTTTTTCTGCACTACGATGTAGAAAAATACCGGTTCAGTTAAATTTGCTTACATTGACAGAACTGGTTAAATGTTGAACTTTAATCGCTAATTGACGCGTGATGACTGATTAATATGTTATCTATTGCTAGTACATTTGATTTCCGATTGAAATTAGTATTTTTCGTAAAGCCTACGTTCCTGTCTTTCAAATTTCATTATGAAGGTGACTCTAAGGTCGTATGGTGAAGGTCGTAGAGGACACAAAGTAGCCACCCAGTTTGCGGTTTTTCTAATTTAAGAGCAAACTCAACCATTTAAGTAGTTTTTAGATAAAAGACCTGCTTACTTTTATGGCTATTTTGATCCTTACATTTATTAAAATAAATTCTGTTAACCAAATATGGCGTTATGCAGTTGTTTGTGACATGTCGGCTTTCATTGCTGATTTCAACTGCATTTCCAATTTGTACGTTCATCAGTGTCACAACGACACAATGTAGTTTTTCAATTTTTTTATTATTATTTTTTTTAAAAATCCGTGTAAAAAGGGGTGTTATTTATTAGGTTTGAACTATTAATTTTTTTAGGTGAAAAATATGGTGCCATTTGTTTTAATTAAAATTGAATATTTAATCCAAGTTTTGATGATTTTATTTTCACTAAATTTGTTCATGATGCTGAAACTGTTTAGGGCACAAACCTTTATTGTTCATAGTCGTTTGCATCCCAGTTTTGCAAATTGCTATAATTTACGAATTAATATGTAGTTTATCTAGTATACTAATGAGTTTATTAACATATTGGCATGATTCTATAGCCGGCTCGCCACCAAGACGTACTTGTACGTATAAACACGTTTTTACAAACATATGCAAAAAAGTTTGCCCTCCGGGTTTGTTTCAGCCGCCATTTTTTAAATATATGTAAATATCAAAATTGTACAGCTATTAAAGACAATTAATGGGTGCACAATTTTGATATTTACAAAATGGCGGCTGAAACAAACCCAGAGGAAAAACTTTTTTGCGTATATGTGTAAATACTTGTATGTACGTACATGTACGTCTTGGTGGAGAGCCGGCTTAAGTGCTTTAGTTCGTTCACCTATCACATTGATTTAACCTTGTAAACGTATAGCAGTTGCAATTTTCATTCCTGCAGGCATATCCTGTGTCTAGACTTGATTACCTGGTTGTCCGGCCAACACAACTTTCTTAAAGATGTCTAAGATTGGAATTAATGGGTAATTTTATTTGAAATACAGTATTAACTAATATATTATTTTTGTTTTCAAATTTTGCTTTATAATTCATAACATTACAATTTTATAGATTTGGACGCATTGGTCGTCTTGTGCTAAGAGCTGCCCTTGAAAAAGGTGCTGAAGTTGTGGCCATCAATGACCCATTCATTGATGTTAATTATATGGTATGTAGTTGGTAGCCAGTTTACCCTCTAGTATGTCACTGTTCATTTTACTAATTTAAGCATTTATAATCTATAGGTTTACATGTTCAAGTATGATTCTACCCATGGCCGATACAAGGGAGACATCCACACAGAAGGTGGTATGCTTGTTGTAAATGGACATAAAATCCATGTCTTCCAAGAGTAAGCCTTTTTTTTTTCATTATCAGGTGTTAAGTTGATCACTTGAGATGGCATTAAAAAATGTTGCTTTTTTTTGTTTCTAAAGGATGAAACCCACCAGCATTCCTTGGTCAAAGGCTGGTGCTGAGTATGTTGTTGAATCTACTGGTGTGTTTACTACCATTGAGAAGGCTAAGGTAAAATCAAAGTCTTATTTAAGAGCACATTTTTTTAAACGTTTGCAACATGTGCTTACTGAAATATTCATTTCTAGGCTCATTTTGAGGGTGGTGCGAAGAAAATCGTCATTAGTGCCCCTTCTGCTGATGCCCCCATGTTTGTGATGGGAGTAAATCACGAGTCTTACGATAAAGCCACCATGGATGTTGTGAGCAATGCATCCTGCACAACTAATTGTTTGGCTCCCATCGCAAAGGTGATTCACGACAACTTTGAAATTATTGAAGGATTGATGACCACTGTCCATGCAACAACTGCAACTCAAAAGACTGTAGATGGACCTAGCGGAAAGGTAATCTCGTTCTTTGTAATCATTATTACGATGCTAACAAAAATATAGGCCTAATTGAGAACTGAAACTTCTAGATGTGGCGTGATGGCCGTGGTGCCCACCAAAACATTATCCCTGCTTCAACTGGAGCAGCCAAAGCTGTTGGCAAGGTTATTCCTGACTTGAACGGGTATGAAGTTGCGCTACTATGTTATCAATTGTCACTTGTTTGAGCATTTATCTTCGCACAGCATTTGTTAAGCTTTTGTGATTATTTTCAGCAAATTGACTGGAATGGCCTTCCGCGTTCCAACCCCTGATGTGTCTGTTGTGGATTTGACTATCCGAATCAAGAAAGAGGTAAGCAGATATTCAAATTTCAATGGTCCAAACTAACTATTAAATTATGGGCGAGTGGGTCATGTGAACAGTTGTATAGATACCATGTTTGCCTAGAAGCTACATTTTAAAAAAAAAATTGTTTTATTTAAACACCACATTAGGCAACCTATGATGAAATCAAAGCTGTTGTTAAAGCTGCTTCTGAAAGTGACAACTGGAAGGGAATTTTAGGATACACTGAGGAAGAGGTAAACTTGTTTTGCTCAAATAGCTAGGCTGAAAAGCAAACGGAGCCTCCAACCCAAACGAACTTGCTTGACAATTGTCTTATTTTTGCTTATTTGAAAGGTTGTGTCATGCGATTTTGTTGGGGACACTCACAGCTCCATCTTTGATGCTTCGGCCGGAATTGCATTGAACAAGAACTTCGTGAAACTCATTGCATGGTAAATGCAGTTTAAAATAAAATCTAGTTTCTTTTTTTTTTTTCTTAAGAGTTTAGCATTGAACATTGTTTTTTGTTTCTTCCTTCTCCACAGGTATGATAATGAATATGGTTACAGCTGCCGTGTGGTTGATCTGATCAAGTACATGCAATCCAAAGCTTAATTCGTTATGTCAATTGCAATATCAATGTCGTTTCCTCTAAATAGTGTTAGCAATTTTTGGCTTAGTCTATTCATAAATTAAAAAATTCACGTGATGTTATGCTGCCATATATACCTTAGGATGCACCTACCCGCTAGTACTATGGAAGGAGCCTTTGGACCATTTAAAGCCTTAACTGGCTGTACTAGTCTTGTAAGTTTACATCTCAGATTCAATCAATTTAGCATTTCAAAAATTTATATAATTGGCTTCTACAAACTGATGAATGATGTAAAAGAATCGATCGCCTTTATTTTCTTAACGTGTGTGTATTCAGTTTTAATCTATTCAGTTGTAAGTGGTAGTCATTTAATGTCCATGGTGTGAATAAAACGTTTGGTTGATACGAGGTTGTCAGGGTGCAAGTTCTTTCTTTTTTTCTAGCAAGTCCATTTTAAAATTTCTATAATGAAATCTTTAAACAAACATTTGCACATGCTGCCAGCATGTGCAATTTTTCAAACTTATTTTATTAATTTTAAAAAAATTACCAGCTCAATGTGATGCATTTTCCCCCTTAATTAAACTAGAGATTACAAATGGCATACACATGTTGAGTTTAGAATTTCGTATGAATATTATTCCAGTCACCAATTTGAAGATTCCTATTATTCACATTTTATTTATCCAATTTTTCACTTTTCCTAAACAGAGGAAGGTGCGAAACTTTGAATTTAAATTTAGCGCTATGAAGTTAACTTTTTTCATCGCTAGGTGGTGCGCATTTGTGCAGCAGTGAGTTCGAAAAAATGGCGTGCTTCGGCGTGAGGGTTTGTGCAAATTACTGCGTTATCCGCGGTATTACAAGCTTATCACGCAATTTGACACCAAGAAACAGTGCATTATGTTTGCTAAATGCATCAAGAACATTGTGCAGCGGAACTCAATCTAGTAGTGGTATGTTTAATTATTGTAATAGAATAACACTTGCTTCAATTCAATGTGAAACTTGTGGAATATTTATCACCAGTTTCTCTTATTGTGACTTGTGTAACTGATTTTATTTCAATTTATAATGCAGCTGAGAATGTCAACGAAGAGCGTGATCCAGCACCTTATTACATCAACTCTAATGTACAATCTATTTTGAGACGCCTTACTGGGTTTGATTTACAAAAGATCTACAGTAGAGAGCCAAGACGCAGATTTCAGACACCTCGATACGAATTTGTAACAGAAGAAAAGTTACGCAAGGTGCGTGAGTAAATTGGGTATTAACCATAGTTTTTGTATAAAAAACATCTTTGAGGGGCTATTTGTGCATGGTCACTTGCATGATTCCGTGAAGGTTTCATGTACTGACATTCATATATTAATTATTTAGCTATAAATAAAAAAGAATGTAATATACCAAAGCATGCATTGATAACTTAAAAGTCAGTAACTTTTTCTAAGTGTGAGAAAATTACATTTTTTGGCTATAAAAGGCAATTTTTGACCCCCTATTAAAGGGGTGTAGGAATCTTAAATTGTTGCAATGAACCATACAATTTTGGTCACTTTGGCCACGACAAGCTTGTGTGTGTAGAATCTGATGCAAAATTCATTATTATGTAGCTACTCCAAGAAGCAAATAAAAAAGCACTGGACAAACTGCAGATGCCCCCGGTTTTGAAAGCGAGACAACCAATAAATGACGTACTTTCCTATGATCCTGATTTAAAAGGTTTTGATTCGGCGAAGTACCTTTTTATAGACATATCCGATGGAATGACCGACAGAGTGCGTATCAAGAATTGTTGTACAATATGGATCCATATCTTAATCGAATATGTAGAAAATGGCGCTAATGTTTATATTTATATAGAATCGAGCAATTGCTGTTCGCGATCTTGATGGAACTTTGCGGAAAGCAAGTTGGGAAGAAAGAGATAAAATGAACAAAACTTTCTTTCCTGTTGAGAGGCGGAAAATTTATGGAATGCCGAGAATGTTTTTGGGTGAATATTTTGAGGTGTGTTAAAGTTTTTTTGTATTGTTTATTAAGTGCATACATGCTTTAAATATGTGCACAATTATGGCACATGTGGTATTAGTAGACATTGTTTTTTCAGATTCATATTTTTTAATTTTGTAGAGAACTTTGGGTGAAGGAAAATATGAATATATTTTGGACAGAGCTTGTTTACAGTTTGAACCAGATGACCCCGTTTATATTCGGGTTGGTATTATTAATTTGCAATTATCGCGCACATCATTAATTGCTTTTGAATGCTCATGATTTCTAATTAAAATTTCACCTTTTTAGACTTGTCACAGTGTTTACGACAGAGTAGATAGCACAGAGGAATATGATGTGCTCCTTTCTTCTCGGCATTATGGACCGATGGTTTTTTATTTTGCATTTTATAAAGGCATCGATAACTTATTGTTATATTTGATTCAAAAGGACAGGTAAGCTGTTGTTCTAGAACCTATTAATATAATGTGTTGTCGTAACAGCTAGTAACAGTTATTTGTTTATTAAAAAATAGGTTAGACAAAGGTGCGGATCTTGTACGCTTATACCATTCTGTCAATCCGAATTGCAAATCATTGAAGTCATCAAATACAGAATCTGACTTTTCATTAATCAAGGTATTACACACCATAATTCATTTGTTCCCTTGCATTGCTTCATTTGTTGTACTGTACATTTTTTAGGCATGGTGCAACAAATTTGTGATAATTTTATAAATGACCAATTGTGCTGTATCCAATCTTTGCATGCAGCGCTGCAAATTTTAACTTACTAAATTCTATTTACTAGTTTACAGAATTTTTTTGTTGATTCAGAGTTGTTGATTCTGAGAATTCATCCCCTTTTGTGTACCTACTTTGAATTATCCATATTTATTCACATGTAAATATTTAACAATCTTTTGCCTCATGCATAATTTTTGCAAATCTGTCTTCAATTAATCCAATTATTATTTTAGCCATAGTTTGCAGTCACTTGCTTACCCAGTTAATGGCATTTATTTGTTGCACACTATTGACATTAGATTGTTGTTTTTAATTTTAATGGGGCTTTACCATTTTTTACAGGCTTATACGGAGTTAGATTCCGTTAAAAAGAGCAATTTGGAGCTGGCTATCCAAACGTACGAAGAATTGCAGAAGCGACAGCAACAATATATTCAAGGCATTAGAGAAGCTCACGGTCAGGCTTGAAGGTATCTTAATTTTATACAATAATTTAGATATTTTTAAAAGCTGATGCCACGATTATTGAAAATGGATTGCCTTTGGGCTGTAACACGTACCTTAGTCAAGTAAATGTTTTCCTATGATGTTAGTGGTGACAATTATTACACAGTGTGCTTTAGAGAAATAATCCGATTATAAAATATAACACTATGAACAGCAGAACTGCAGCAATAATAATGCAGAGATGAGTTTGGGATTCTTCTTTATCCAGTACTTCATTATTGGCACATGAGATTTCATTTTCGAATTCAGATGATTGATACAGGGAATGAGCAGCTGCCGTGCCCAGCAATGTCTTCAGAGCACTTTGACTTTTCCTAAAATTTCGAAAAAGCTGTCTGGAATAATGTTCGCTTTGGTCGGGCTGCTTTATGATGCTATAGCTTCGGCTCTTCCTTAAGGGAGTTTGAGTGATTTGTAGCAAGTTATGGTCAAATGGGTCCTCGTTCACTCCCGTAACCTCTGTTATCCACGGGTGATGGCTGATATCTTCGATGCTAGGCCGTGCGTGACTGTCTTCGTTCAAAACCCAAAGAAAGAATTCTTTAGATTTTGTACACATATTGGAACCTTCCAGCCAAAATGGTAGTAGGGCAAGGTTTGTTCTTATGTTAAACCATGCTTGCGCTTGAGTGATGTCATCCTGTAGCTGTGATTGTTCCAATGGCTTACCCGGGTGTCGTCCTATAAACAGTTCTAAAATGGCACATCCTACCACCCAACTCTCGATTTTTGGAATGTTTAGTCGCAGGCACCCTCCTGCACGTAGCAGCTCTGGTGGCTGGTTCCATTTGGGACCGAGTTGCAAACATCCCGAATCCGTAGTGTCCGTCATGCTTTCAAAGGCATTCAAAATCAAGTTATCTGTTTTGTTTTCAATAACAGTGTTCTTCCAGTCAAAATCTGTTAGATAGAGGGCTGCTCTGTGGCAGTATTTCAAGACATTCACCAACTGTCCCATCCATTTTCTGACCAATGCTTCACGTTTTACGACATCATCTTGCAAAGTCTCGTTGATGTACTTTAATGCATTGGGCCTAGAGATGTCTCCCACAAAATAATAGCGTCCACAATTTTCAAAATGGTCTTTGTAAGGCTGTAGGCTTGCGTGCTTCAGCCAATTGTAGTTTAAAGATGCTGCACTTTGGCTTTTGACCATGTACTCTTCAATTTTATATACATTGTTGCTCTTCTCACGCTTTGCATGGTAGACGTTGACGTGTTTTTTCGTTTGAATCAACTCAAGTGCTGCATAACCATGTTGTTTCAAAACTGTGCTGGTAGTGTACTTTCGTGTATTTGAGGCGCTCTTTCTAATGAAGGTTTTTCCAGGAAAAGTTATCTTTGTATTACTTTTTGACTGGTTCGGGGCTGGCTTTAGCGTTGTTGACGAAGAAATTCTTGATGAAATTGTAGGTTTTACTTCTGGAAAACAAGCGGCCATTTTCCATCGATTTAATCCAAAATGCAAATGCTAATTTTGATTAATGAAAGCACTGAAATATTGAATTTATGGACTTTAAATAAATTTAGAACAGTCATTAAGAATTGGTATAAAAATTTGGAATGGACTCTTGCATTTGGCTGGCACATGCTCCACAATAGAATTCGAAATGTTAAAATAATTGTGTGTGCTATTTTGTTAGTATATGCTAGTTATACATATTATATAGAACAAAATTTGTTTAAAACTATTTCTTTTTATTGCAAATGACACCAACACCGGCTGTTTCCTTTCACAATCAGGAAAGCATTTGGTAAAAGGATAACGGTAATAAGATTTTGTGTTATGAAAAAATAAGCCAATCCGTTAAATGGATGGTTTATTGGCATATGTAAATTCATGTATGTTTAGGCTTGGTAAGTTGTTGACGAAACCTGGCCACCGTGGCCAGTCCAGTTGGTGTGAACGAATTTCCCGGGGTTGGAAAGAAGTTCGTATGTATGGGCTCCGAAGTAATCACGTTGTGCCTGAAAGGAATACAGTGTATAAGATTTATCCAAAAACGAGTTTAATGCCATTTCGGAAACACTAAATTCACTCACTTGAATGAGATTTGCCGGAAGTCTTTCCAAGCGAAATCCATCGTAGAAAGCCAAAGCTGTGCTAAAGCATGGTGTAGGGATCCCAAGAAGTGCTGCTTCAGAAATCACTTTTCTCCAGGAATCCTGAAAACGAAATGCATACAATTTTAAATAAATCTATATTTATAGAAGATTTTTAACTTTGAGTAAAAAATATTCTTATTACATTGCAGTTGTGGATTGCAGTGAGGAAAAATTTATCCAAAAGTAAGTTTGTGAGGTTGGGGTTTGAATCGTATGCTGATTTAATATTTCCAAGAAAGGCACTGCAAAATAATAAATGACAAAAAAATGCAATATAAAGTATTAGAATACACAATCAAGGACTCCATGGCTATTAATCCAACTGACCTTCTGATAATGCAACCTCCACGCCACATGAGTGCGATGCCTCCATAGTTCAGATTCCACTTAAACAGCTTAGCTGCCTCTCTCAGCAGCATAAATCCCTGTGCGTAAGATATAATCTTGGAAGCGTACAGGGCCTTCGAGAGAAAATTGGAGATAAATGTAATGTTTCTACATTTGTTGTATAGAGTATTAACTTCAAAGTTATGATGCTACCTTTCTGATGTGCTCTACAAATTCGGTTTTATTGCCTCCATATTTGGTCACTTTTGGTCCTTGAAGTTGCTTGCTTGCTACAACACGCTCATCTTTCAGAGAGGAAAGGCAGCGAGCAAATACGGACTCTCCTATTTTGCAGAAATAACAATTGTTCAATTGTTAAGTTCTTGGACATTACCGAGAAAAATGAAACAGATTTTTTGTCAAGGATTTATACCAATAAGTGTAACTGGGATTCCAAAATCCAAAGCAGAAATTGCAGTCCATTTGCCAGTTCCCTTCTGTAATTGTATAAATGGAAAATTAAAAACCATGTGCATTACTATATTACTCATTCAACTATTAATTCTAAAACATGGCCTACCTGTCCTGCAGAATCTTTAATTTTTTCCACCAAATAATCTCCAGATTCGTCTTTGAATTTCAGGATATCTCTGGTGATTTCAATAAGAAAAGAGTCCAACTCACCCTTGTTCCATTCACTGAATACCTATAAATACAACGTTTTTAGTAAAACAAAAAAAATTTAAAAATGTAACTCTTGAACAGATTGTTGAAAGGCAAACACTTACATCGCTCATTTGTTGATGGTTGTAACCAATCGCATCCTTCATGAGATGATAGGCTTCACAAATAAGTTGCATATCACCGTATTCGATACCATTGTGCACCATTTTGACAAAGTGGCCCGATCCATCTTCTCCCACCTAAGAAATTTCAATTGTTAGTTTGTTTGAAATGCAGTATTCAGCTTTGAAACGTTTTGCAAAACTTTACCCAGTCGCAGCATGGTTCTCCGTTGACTTTAGCAGCAATGCTTTGGAAAATATCCTTGATGTGAGGCCATGCTTCAGGAGCGCCTCCTGGCATGAGCGAGGGTCCATAGCGTGCCCCATCCTCGCCTCCACTCACTCCAGAACCAACAAAATGTATGCCTTTTGCTCGCAGTTCTTTGCATCGCCTCTGCGTGTCGGTGTATTCCGAATTGCCGCCATCAATGATGATGTCGCCCTTTTCCAAAAGGGGCACCAGCTGATTTATAAACTGTTGTACAGCATCGCCGGCTGTACAAGAAATTGTTTTAATCAAACTAGGGACCAATGCTAGGGACTGTGGTAATGGCAATAGTATTATGACCACATTAATGGAAATTTCTCTCTTCACTCTATTATTAACATGCTAACCAGACATTAGCTTTTCAACTTTGTGTACCTTTGACTAACATCATTACTCTTCTGGGTTTCTTCAGTTTGCCAACCATTTCCTCCAACGAATGGGCACCCACGATTTTTGTTCCTTTTGCTTCATTTGCCAAGAAATCATCCACTTTGGACGTTGTCCTGTTGTAGGCACATACCTAATGCATGGCATGAAAAATATGTTTGCATTATACCTATGATTTTTATGAGGGTTTCAAAAAGAAACTTTGGTCACAGTTTCCATATCTGGTTGCGATGCATATATAATGGCCACAGCTTAAAGATGATTCGGCAACCACTTACCACAAATCCGTGGTCATCCATGTTCAAAATTAGATTTTGCCCCATGACGGCCAAACCTATCATTCCAATATCAGCTCTGAAAGAATAATATATTTCTATTTTAAATAAATGCAGGCGATTAATATAAAAAAAAGGATTTTTGAAGCACCAATATCTATTTTATAATCTATTCTTAATTGGATTTGTTCGAGGGAATTTCTAATTAACGAAAATCATTATTGTGCGGGTCATTGAATTTTGAAATGGCGAGCTTTATTTTTTTCTTATACTTTTTTAATCGGAAATTCCAACTTGTTTATCCTGTTTTACAGACGTAAACACAGTCTGTTTGAATTTTTATCGTAAGATACCACAAGAATTCTTGAAAAGTCCCTGATAAGTTTTGCGTGACTCAAAAGTTGTGTATTGTGTATGCCTTTATAAGAACTGTCACGTTAGGGATTCTAACGAAATCGCTGCAGGATATAACCATGCACCGGTTATGTTAATTAATGATAGGCGGCAGTATAATTCTTATTTAATGAATACAGCTTGCTTACTGCTTATTTTGAAATACTGTCGTTATGCGATTCCCTGCAGCGAGATGGTCATTAAATCTTGTGTGCGTTTTAGCACAAACAAAACTGGATTGTGCTTTCCAGAATTATTGCACTTTACAATCTTATCTAGAACTGATGATGCGTACAACTTTCTTGTACAAGAGTTTCGATGCATATGCATATATCCAGATCATTTGGCTAGTGTGAGAACAGCTTTATTTTGGATAAAAGAATCAGATATATGCTGTACATGTATATCAGCCTGTTTCTTAATGTCCTGCTTAAAATTCAACTATATAACCCTAATTACTATTACAGTATTTATAACATAAAAATGATAATTATTTGCAAGTGTACTTTTGCAAAGTCTGGTCGATTTTGTTTAGTTTAAATGAATTTTAAAATAACTGGTTATGATTGAGACATGTATTTTTTTTCGCCAATTGACTGCCATTAAAAAAGGACGTCCCCGAAATTTCTTCTTCAGAAATTGACCCTTCTTCTCCCCCACCGCCATCTATCCACATGGTGTCCATTTTAGCCAAGACTTCCCTCCTCTCCTCATACATTTGCAAGCCCCCTCGTAGGACAATTTCAGTTTACAATTGTGTGTAATAATTTCTGACTTTCCCGAGATTTAAAAAATTAAAGTACATCTGGAACTGGGGACACATTTCTTCTGGAATCCATTTCCCCTTTCCCTGACATTTAAAACTCAATTAAACTGAAAATCCAAAAACTGAAAAATGGCCGCATGCCAGCAGACACCCCCACCGTCCTTTTTGAATTGCCCCCAACGTGTAGCTGTACAGCGGGTTGCCTCCAGCCGCAGACGCTGTTGGGGGGAATTCGAAAAGGCCGTTTGCAAAATTGTTTAAAAAAAACTCCCTCCCTTAATTTTTCTTATCCATTTGGTATCCATTTCATATCACGGATGGAATGGACACCTAGGTATATATTGGACCATTTTTGAAGAAACTTTGGGGACGTCCTTTTTGGATGCCCCCTAGCAGCGTCTCCAGTTGGCGGTAACCAGCTACCGCGTGAAAGGTGTCTATTGATCGACGTAATTAAAACAAGGACTTACATTGGTTCCTTTCGCTTACGAAATGTGCACGACACAGAACCCATGATCGGTATTCGAGATGCAAATTTAGTCCACCTGGATGACAATTAAGGGTCAAAGGGCAAGCTATTCGCACTCGACACGCTCGCAAAAGTTAGTCGGTGCTTCAACCGCTGATGTAATGGTCGTTCCAAAGCACTCGTTATATTTCAATTAAAAACACTTCGGTTTCTACTAAAATGTTTCGTGCGCGATGACTACGAGATTGTGGTGCTACAGGTGAATTGCATACTTGAGGAAAACAGGCAATTTTGACAGATTTTTCCGGATGGGCAACTGCCTATGGAATTTGGGTTGTTCGCGTCAAGGGATAACGAGTAAGTACTATACGTTCACTAACTCCAATGTAATACTTATAATTAGGGCTCGTCGGCGCATAACGAGGAATAACAAAGGAAGAGCTTGTGACACGCCATAACTTAGATTACAATTTTAATTAACAAATAATAGGCAAGCTAGCATGTGTTTTATTTATGTTGATGAGATGTGTGTAATTGGGGCCATTTGAATGGACGCTGTAGTTCCATGTTATAATGTTAGAAAACAGAATGAAGAAGCAGAACAACGTATTTTATGTTTCAAGGAGAGTTTTTAGGTTAAATTAACTTATCAAGCTCCTACTACTTGATTAAACTGGGCATTATTTGGCCTCAAAACAATTACTGAAAAGGGGGCGTGGCTCAGGCGGACAAAAAAAACCGGCAGGAATTCAAAGCGTTCGAATTTCTGTATCATTTTGACTTGTTGTCGTCAGTCGTCTATATAATTATGAAAATGTTTTGTAGTTTTTACAATTTAATTATAAGCAATGCTTTTGCAATACAATTTTCTAAAGAATGTAAATCAATGAACTTTGTACTTTATATAGTCAAAGCTAAAATTCCGCGACTGGGTTCGTATTATATAATTAGAAATTAACTGTACAAATTCGTTATGTCTGAAACATAATTGAACTTGGCAGAAATCCAACATGAAATAAGCTTCGTTTGATTTTGGACTGTTCGAAGGTTTATTTTATAAATTTTAGGAGTAACTTATTTGTCTGACATAGCTCTGGGAACATAAATGAATAATTTAAATTGCAACTATTTTCTTTGGGATATGTTAGAAATTACATTTATGATAGCGATAGTTACAAAAAAAATATGTAGCCGAAATCTTGTGTAGCCCTCAAACCTACGTGTACCATAGCTAATCGGTCATATACTTAGCTAGTTTATAAAGTAAAAAAGTACAACAACAAAACACCAAAAGATAAGTTGCATGCAACAGATGCATGAATAGCACGGTTTTTTTACAACACGGCTAACATCACTGTCTGTAACTCTGCGAATGCAATTACAGTCGGTTTTTTGAGTTTGTGATAACCGCCTATTTGTGCTTGCCACATAATTGGATGAGAGTGCATATTTTTGAGGGAAATGAGGTTACATATAATACATTGGCCATTTAACCGTGAATCAGGCGGCTAGCGAGTGAAACTTCAGCAACCGTCAGGTGGATGGTTATTATGTACAAGGACAAGCATAAAACATGTTTTCCATCTAAACCAGGATATTGCTGGATTACTTATTTCGTGCTATAATGGCTGACTCGTTTTATATCCCTAATATTAAACTATGTAGATTTCCTGTTTACCGCTTGACAGTTTCCATTAATAGGTCGCGATTACATTTCTCAAGATTTGGCTCACTTGTTATCTGGAAATGTCCCATTGTTTTTTTTTTTTAATATTTGAGTTTTCAAACCTACTTAATTTAAACGCGTAATATACTATGCTGTAATGGCCATTTTATAAGCGGCGAAGATTTACTTATCAACGCTTTTACGATAATACATATTGCGACCCTGCTTTGCTACAGGTCAACAGCTTCAGGATAGTCAGAATTTTAATAGGGATTTTTTTATAAAAACTCAAAGGCATTCCTTCGCTTCTGTAAATGCAAAGGGCGAAGGGTCGAATGCATACTAAAAATAAACTCCTATGGGATTAAATGTTCATGTAACTAATGAATGAGCAGATTTAAGTTTCATAGAGGAAGCAAGGCAGGTTTTAATAAGCAAATATTCCGATACAAAGTTAAGTTTAGCTTAATCACGACTTTATTATTAACCGGCCTGACTACTAATATATAATGTATGTTATGATAGTATGCTATCAGAACATGGGTGTGTTTTTGATATTGCAAAAGTGCCGAATCACCAGTAAAATCTTGAGATAACGTTTGATCGAATACTTAAGACAATGGTTCTTTTGTAGTTAATCTTCTATCAATTTAATCCAACATTCAATTTTTAACTATACATGATTGCACTGCTGCATATTCTTTGGGCAACCAGAAACAATGTTTTTTTGTTGCTAAATGTCCGATCTTTCAATGATTCATAAGCATCTCTAAACTAAGTTTGCAGTATGTATAACTTAAAGTGTGCTTTGAGGTAATTCCACCAAATGCAATTCCAGTTAATTTTGATTTTCTTTTTCTGTCTCAATGGCAAAATTCTTCAATATATACCATACGCTCAGGTAGATTCATTTCGACCTTAGCTTCATTTTCAAATGTCTCTCACATACGAGCCAAGGATCATTTTTTTTCTATAATGCAATGAGAGCTCCTCATCACGTCACGTGTTCAAATAAAACATGTTTTTTAAAGATATTGTTATCAGAACATGGCAAAACTGCCTCCCAAAAAGGTTCACAAATAAGTTTAGTACCTGCATTGCCTAATAGACAATTTGTATTAAAACAGCGTATTTCTGATATTCTAAAGGACGCAAAGCAGAGGCCAAGGTTATCCCTGGCACGGATTTTCCTCCAGACTCATGCAGTGCCTTGACTGCAATTCCCTCGCTGTCAACATTTCAAGGGCATACACTAAATTCACGATTCTCACTGAAATACGGCCATTTTTTGGCCCTAAATAACTAATGCTGATTATATTGGATTCCTATTTAATGACAGCAAGACCTTGAATTTAATGAGCCTGAACACACGAATTAGGACAACCGGCGACACATGCACTGTTCTAAAAACACTTTTTTTAATATTGTCAATGATGGTTACCATAGTTACAGTAAAAAAAAAAAATTAGGGTCTACTTACATTCCAGACATGTTTCTTGTAAGAAGAGAGAACCTACTAAGCAGAATCTTGTCAGTCGAGTCGAATCTCAGAACAAAATGACGTTAGAGATGCGAGTACAACCTCGATAACACAAGTTGCAAAAGAGGAGGTTGGTTTCGTTATGTATTTAAATGCTCGGTTTAGTCTAAGTTGCCATCAAGGGAAGGAAGGTTGAAGGAGGTACCTGAGAGAAACTTGTCAAAACTTCTTCAAAAGTTTATACCGAAGAGGTTTTTTGGCCTAGAAAAAAAATTGTGTAACTGTGGTGTTGGAGGTATAAAAATAATTTATTAAAAGTTTGTGAAGGTCCAATAATGAAATCGCTCGCCACTCTTGTCCGGTGACTCATTCGCCATGACGAGGCGGGTATTTTAATTGGTGCGGCCTAGATTGTACACGACATGTAGTGAGCAGTTTTCCACATTTGCCAATTTATGAACCGGTTAATAGCCAAATAAACATTTGAAAAAATGAAAATTAAAAAGATTCATTTGACATAAAAAATAAGATTTCATATTTTTCGCTTTTCTGATTGACAAATGTATGCATTTACCATATTTTATCATTTATAATAACTTTCAGAATATTTAGCAAATATTTTATTATAATTTTTTTTCTGAGATGTTTTTAAGGGTAAAAACTGGTAACTTATTGCTGCCGACAGACCGAATTTCATTGAAACAAAAATTTAAAAAAATTATAATCTGTAGTAAATGAATGGAAAGTGACTCACATGGATACATCATAACTTATTTATTACATTAGAAAAAAAAAATGAAACAATTAATTTCATCTAACAAAATCAGAAAATCAATTGGGAGTAAAAATGAGCAGCCCGCACAATGATAGTTAATTAACAAATACAATTATTACAATACAGTATTTCACCCACTTTACACGTAGGTGTCGTTATCGATAATGTCTCAAATTAAAAATACTCAAAAAAAATTGATTTATATTACAAAACATAATAGATCAATAGGGTTGAACCTAACTCAGATAAGTGCAATTATCGACCAAATCAAGGTTAAGCCAGCTTTTTCTATTGACTTGCAAGTTAAAATCGATTTAAATTGAAGATTGCACCCATTATGATTATACAGTAGTTCAGTGCAATCAGTCATATATAAAATGTAAATATTTTTATTTTTCATTTCAACAATTCTCATTATTTTTGTTATTGTGCTTTGGTAGCAGTGACTTTGGACTAATTTTACTAAATTATAAATAATATGCATGATAACGAATAGTTGACGAGGTAATAATTAAGTGCTTTAATTTAAATGAATGCCTACTTATTTTTTAAATTTAAATACGTGCACATACATGAAAAATGTGAAAGATAATCTAAGGATGGGGGTGCCAATGGATTGTTGATATGAAAAACGCAGGAAAATGATACATATAACGACTAGCGAGAGAAACGTGAAAAAACCGAACAACTTTTGAACAAAGCTGAGGATCGATAAGGAATGTTACATATTTTAAAACTTGCTGTGTGCTACAAACTAATGGAAGTAAACGCCACTCGGAAGTTTGCCTTTTTGTAAACTCATACACAATTTACGACCAACGATTTGTGAAGGGTATAAAAAACAAAATTATTTCAATTAAATATTACTTTGAAAAACGATAACTCGAAAGCTGCAAATATTCAAAAAAAAATTCATAAGACGATTCAGCATGTATTCTGTACATAAAAAGTTTTGTTACACATGTTTGGCCCGAAAGTGGCGTCCCCAAACCAAGAAATAGCAGCTTTTAAAACTCGTTCAAACGTTTTAAACTTGTTCAAAGGGCAACTTTTTAAACCAACTAACTTATTTGAAAGCTGCCGTCCTTTAGAATGAGCACCGAGTGAGGCCGTAAGGGCTAGTTTTTTTTTTTTTTTTTTTGTCAAAAATTGTCTTTTTCAATGTTCTGAAATATTATTTATTAAATATTGCAATGTTGTTTTGTATTTTGAAATGAAATTGATGGAATGAGCACGTTAGTGCAATTTTTAACATTCAACATTAGTTATCTAAACTTTTTTATTGTAAGTTTGAAAATGGCACAATTTCAGTACTATGCTGGTGACGATAGTAAGTATGTAGTGTTTTATTTTAAAAACGCTATATTAAAAATGTTAGCGATTTTATGGCAATAAGGCAGTCTATAAATTCAAGAGCATGGGTTTTTTGCATTCTGAAAATGCACATATAAAAAGAAAATTCGCACTGCCCATTTTTGGCTTACCTTAATATTATCTACAAATTATACAGTGCTTGTCTAACTTTAGGAAATTTAAAGTTAATAAAGCAAGGAAATCTTTTTTGTTGTTGTAATTAATAACTAATTCCATACTGAAATCATGCCAATTTTTTTCCTATAGATAAACTAAATTTCGCTATACTTCATTTTCGATTTGTCCGAATCGCATGCAGCATTCAAACTTATCGATGCTTTGGAGGAAGAAGGGGTGGATTTCTTAACTTTGCGAAGAATCGTTTTCCGATACTTAGAGATGTGCTCTTTTTTTATTGAGCGCGTGGAGTCTCCCATGGAAGACTGTTTTCCACTCTTGGAACTCCCTTTTCGGGTCTGAGCAAGGTCATCGCTCTCAACGGTGCTGGAGTTATTAGTTTCAATTTCCTCCAACTTTTCATCTTCATCCTCGTTGCTCGACACGCCATCGCTCGATAAACTGCGTTGTGCCGAACCACTGGTTTCTTGGAAGCGCCTCTGATATCTATTCATCGGTACTTTTCTCCTCTTGCCTCTGAACCACCCGAACGGCCACTTCTTCTCTTCGGGGTTGCTCTCTTGAGTCCTTATTCTGATGCTTGGCTCGCTGCTGTATGTCCTGAGTTTTCCAGCCGGACTACCAGATTCTGGAGATAAGGTTTTCAATTTGTCAGAAAGTCTGTGTTTCAGCATAGTGACATATGAACCTGTCATGTTGTTGTCAATTGTGGAAGGCTGAGACTCCTTTGAGACGATTTTTCCAGCATTCGGACCATCGACTGGAGTGAGTGGATCATCTTCCTTCACATCCTCCTCCTCTTGAGTCGTTATTTCAACAGCGGGTCGAGAATCCTGATTCTCCTTTTCTTTATTGTCCACGCACCTTAGTGGACACAAGACAATCAAGTGCTTCTTAAAATTGGCCAGATAAGTGAATGTTCTCTTGCACTTTGGGCAGGTGTGTGTCTGTGCATTATCGCGTTTTACTAGCGACGTAAAATCAGTTTCCACCTTGATGGCCACTTCCCTTTTCGGTTTCTTTGAAACTTCGACCACAGCGGGAATAACGGCTTTCTCATTTTTCTCAGCAAGTGACTCTGGTTCTTTTCTTTTGGCTAGAATGCATGGTTCTATCTTAGGCGAAAGCTGAGGAATTTTTGAGGATGATGACTGATCTGAGTTATCCTTCTGAAGTAGTTGCTCCTCTACATTTTCATCCTTGTTCACTTCTTCTTTTACAACATCCGTTTTTGGGGAGGGCATCGTTTCCTCTTGCTCGCTACAAGTTTCCAATTGTTCTTTGCTTCCTGTGGGCGACTCTGACGAATCCTTTTTTAACGGGCTTGGCTCTGGAACTTCGGTTTTTTCAGGAGATTTCGATATGTCCAATGATGAGATAATCGGAACCTCTTCCATTTCTTCGTCATCATCGTTGCAGGGGATGTTGTCAGTGTCAGGTTTAGGCTGAACGGTTTTCCTCTTGTAGAAAGGGAATCTCTTCCTTTTCCTCTTCATCTGCAGCTTCTTTTTCTTTGAAGCTGTCAGTACTACCTGTTTAGCTCGGACTTTTTGCAAATCAAGATTAGCATCGGCTGTGGTCTTGTTGGGGCAAGATTCGATCATGTGCTTCTTCAAACTGGCTACATAAGTGAAAGACCGAAGACAGTGCACGCAGGAATGTTGTTTTCTAGCATTTTGCAACGCATCTGCGCGTTCAACAGCTGTGATGTTACTTAGACAAGTTTTCTGGTGCCGCTCCAAAACCGACGAATATTTAAACTTGCGGTTACAACCATCGCACATCAAATTTACCTCTGCGTCAATGGGTTTGCTCGGTTCGGGCGCCTTGTCGACGGCCGCCTCGAATCTAAAATCTGGTACGGGTTCCCCTCTAGCTTTCGTCTTTTCTACAATCATTTTCATGGGCTTGACTGGTTCATTGTCCCGCTGACGTTTCATGCCACGATTGATCCTGGCATAAGGCAACCGGCGTTTTGATCCACGCTTAGCTGTTTTCTCTACGTATCCTCCACAAGCCAAAATGTGTTTGTGCAGGTCGACACTCGTTTGGAATGATTCTTGGCACTTTGTACAGTGCAGTTTGGACATTGTGCTGGCAATTGTGAGCGGAGGCACTGGACACAGTTGCAAGGCACCCACTGGGGTACATCGATAATGGAACAACTCGGCGGGTGCATTTTTTGTGCCTTCGATCTCCAAATGAGTACAATACACGTTTGGATGGTTGTTGACTTTGTGTTCTTCGATATCATTTAGTGAGGAATAACGTTCTCCGCAAGCGTGGCATATAAACAGCATAATGGGACCAAGTTTATCTAGAATACATTAAGAAAAATCAAGATTAATTCAACAACAATTGCGTAGATAAACGCTTGGGTTTATGTTTAAAATTTATAATTAATGAAAACAAATACTACACACGAAAAAATTGTAAATACCTGGTTGGCTTTTCACCACTGGAATTTCTTTAGTAGACACTGACAAGTCCAAAACTTCCAAACTGTCATCACAAATGTAATCTTCACAACTCGTTTCATCATTATTGTTTTCTTCCCCGATGAAGCCGCCATTGAATCTTGAGAGAGGTCGGGTCTGTCCAAACTCTTTCTTTAATGCCATTAACTTCTCGGCTTCTATGCCAGTATAATTAGGCGGAAAGTTGTAATTTTCCCAATCAATCTTTGTAAGCTGTGAATCTTTATTTGCATTTGTGCTGAGCGCCATCTCTGCGGAATTCTCGTCGTTTGCGGGCAAGTGCTTCTGCTGAGCTTTAGTGAGCTTGCCATCCACATGGTGTTGTAAGTTTTGAGCAATGTTTTGTGAGACAGATGCAAAAAATTTGCAAGGTGTCAGAAGGCATTTGCCTCCATTTGTGCCATTTGGAAGTTGTTTAGGCTGGCTTGCTTCTGCTAGCTTTTGAGCGATGGGCCCTCGGTTGCTTTGAACTGAATTGGAATGAGAGTGGACCATCCGCTGGTGCCTGCGTAAATTTGTACGCGTCGAGAAATGTTTCTTGCATATGTTGCACTGACGCCTGGATTCGTCGCGCACAATTTTACTTTCAAGATTATGTCCGTTGCTGATCGGAGCTTTAGGTGCTGCGGGAACAGCTAGCCTGCTGATGGAACTGCTAAGAAGCTTTCTTTTCAACACTTTTGAATTAAGTTCCAAAGATTTGCCATGACTGTGAACGTGCTCTCTAAGATCTGCTTCCTTTGGAAAATACTTGAGGCAGAAGGCGCAAGGGTGAAAAAATTCATGATGAAGTTTACGAATGTGCTTCTTCAAGTCTCCACTCTGGCTGAATTGGGAGGAACAGTGTGGACATAAGTAGGGCTTATGGCCCTCGTGGATGCGCTCGTGTCGCCTCTGGTTGGTGGCAGTTGGAAAGCCTTTTCCGCAGAATTTGCACGTGTATGGCTTCTCCCCAGAGTGAACGGACATATGACGAACAAGGTTCTGCTTATGCGAGAAAGTCATTGTGCATTCTGGACAGGAAAAGCGATTGGAAGACGGAGTGTTTGGATGATTGAAGACGTGATTTTTTAGTTGTTCTAAGCTGTCGAACTGATCGGTGCAAATGCTGCAACGATACAAGCCAGTCATTGGAATCGATGTGGCGCTAGTTCTAGCACGTTCTTGAAAATCATCCCGTGCCAGTTCCTCTTGGACGCTTAGATTGATGTTGCAATTTGAAAGGTCCGACGTTGATAAGTAGATGGGGGAAACGTGGGTGCGTAGAAAATGCCTTTTCAAACTGAAGGCATGTCGATAAGTGGCACAACAAATGTTGCACCGAAAACATTTGCTTCCTGGTTCTTCTTGGACATTGTGCTCAGGTAGTACTTCAAAGTTGTATTTGCCAATTTCCATTAACTCTCCATCAGCACCTGCATTAGCATCGTTTTCTTCTTGTTTGATAGTCTCGTCTATTTTACACTCTGTTGGCACTGAGTCTGTGTTAGCAGAGGAACTAGTGCCTGTTGAAGGCACGGATATGCTGTCTGCTGAAGAATTTTCGCCAGCAGTTTCAGAGGAACCATTCGAAATACTTCCACTGCGATTCATCACTTCGGGCATTCCTCCCCATTTGTTTCTGATAACAAAACGCTGAATGCTGTCTTGCATTTTGCTTCCAAACTGGAATTCTTAAATTGATATAAATTAATTAATTACAAATCGACTACAGAAAAAAACTACATTGACAATGGATGATGGAAGGCAACAGCTACCGGATGTCTTGCCTGGATACCAAGGTCATGCCTGAGTCTTCTTAACTTCACATACTTTACAATATTTATTTCATAAATGACATACTCCTGAAAGACAAAAAATAAAGCCGTTAGTTAAAAAAAAAACACGTTATAGTACGAGTGCACTGTTATTTTACTATTCAACAAAGCATATTTATACCCACTAAATATTTACTGCCATACTAACTTAATTTCGGAGTAACGTGCGAGTTAAGGAAAGATGATAAATGAATTTCTAATTTCCGATTGGCCAACAACCTTATGGAAATATCTTAGTCGATAATGGGTGATCAAGCATGGCATTAAATAACTTATGCTTATGTAGGAAGCGTGAAATTGCATGAATATGATTAGCCCTCAATCAAAATACATTAATCATCAACAGGACCTTAGGTCAAATCAATCCAGGTCCTTACTAAGTTGTTATGAGACCACTTACTGACAAATCAATAAATCAATGACAAACACAAATTTCCTATAATATTGTTCAATGTTTCTCCAGGACATATGACAAAACTGCATTCAACAGAAATAAATTTAGCGAATTGAATTCATTTTCAGACAACTATCAAGAACTTTTTGAAACTGTGGCAGACAAGATGCTGAATTGCAAAAAAAAAAAAAAAAAAAAAATGAAATAACCTAGTAGTAGAATGTAAACTGGTATGCTGATTTTGTAAGCTTATGACAGAAATACAACGGTTGTTAAAATTTGGAACACATGATGGAAATGTTTGCAAAAATCCTTATTCTCTTCATGTATCCCATTAACAGGCATTAAAGTAGTTTACATTAAAACCTTATCAAGCAATTATTAGTTTGAAGTTGAACATTTAAATAACTTAAAAGGTTGTAAGTTTGCCTGTATGAAAACTTTAAACAAGTTCCTAGTTTGGCATTTATTCAGTTATGTAATATGTATGATATGATATCAAAATGGCTTCTATCATGAATATGTAATAAGGATAAGCATAATTATGATGTAATTTAATAATTTAAAATGTAAGCATGGTATACGATTGCTGTGAAGTGTATTTCATTTTTTTAAATGTATTCAAAGAATTTGGGTAGAAATCCCTAAACGCGGTGAATGGCCCTCCTCTTTAGTCAATAACGCACTGAAAGCGAATAAAAGCCACCTGTTGCACCATTGCATCTACAGCCAGCTAGGCTTCGTTGATTGTTGTGCAATGCTGAAAAAACAACCGTTATGTTCCTCTAAAGTTGTTGATTTGACATTGGTTAACGATGTAGTTTTAAGTTACCACCAAAGTGTTTAATAAAACGAAAATGGCAATAAACAAGGAACTGTTTAAATGGAATATCTTTTAAGGATGAGAAGGAACATCTGGAAATTTATGTAAACCTTCATTGACCTCTTCAGCTGAAGTAGGCCAAAAAACACCCTAACTTTTATAAAGTTTGCTTCTCCACATTACCCACGTAGCCATTTTGAATCGAATTTGGCTCACCAAGTTTTTCATTTACCACGAGAAACACCCTTCAAAATCAATAGAAAAATTCCTAAAACGTGGTTCTCGAGATTGTGCTTGCCCATACGAAAACACCACGTTTCAATGGTTAAAAACTGTAAACTCCTAAAAGTTCACCGTGGGAATGCTAATTCAGAATTCATTTTTCAACAAGTTGTTTTTGTCGAACTGATAAGGAATGGAGATAGGAGAAAGAATGAACGCATAGGCCTAGTGGGAATAATCCGATGGCGAATTTACGCATTCCAACACCCTATTTAAACATAGAGGTTACATAATTAGCAATTACTAAATTGCTGATATAAGTGAATTTAACTGAGAGGACATTAATCAATGCTAGGTATAAAAGGATTAAAAATACATTTTTAAAACTCTTCCCATCTACACAAATTTAGCTTAATATTTAAAGTTAATTGTTAACAAAGTTTACGATAAATCGAGCACGTTTCGGACATTTTTCCTACATTTTGTATCTGACTCATCACTTACGGAATACGATTAATGTTGCAAAACTTACCCCTAAAACTTTCCAAACACGTTTTTTAAACACTGCTGCGGTTGGACATCCGATAAATTTGGATTAAAACTCGAACATCCAAGTAAAGTTAATGGAGAACAAAAGAGATGTCGTGGCGAAAAAAAAAATTCATCCCGAAAAATGTGTTATCATCCCGATGGGAGTTGACGTCACGTTCCAACAATGAGGGATGGCGACACAAGTACGGCAACGGGACACAATTCGGAATCGAAATTATCACCAAGTTGACACGTTCCAAAGATTCATCAACTGTATTTTCTCTTCGTAATTAAGAAAGAAAATGAAACGAAACGATCCAAATTGCTAGGCCTAAACGTTGTGCCGTTCAACCACCATCCCATCCACTTGCGTTGATTCTGTCCTATGCTAGGCAATGTGAAGGAACTTCTCTCCCTATGATAAGCTGCTGGCTGCGGCCATGTTTTTCCAAACTTTGGAAACTGGTTTTCAAAACGCTAGAAATACATTTCAAGCGGTCCCTACTCCTCTATTTTTGCAATCGAATCGTAAACTAGTCGTTTAAGAAGAAGCTTATAGAAATTCAAGTTACCTTAATCGCCTGAAAATCACTTTTCTGTACGACTTTTTTTTCTTCTCGGACGACGCGAAACAAACTCCCTCACGCAACTATCAGTAGAACGAGAATAGACCGTTCCAAATCGAGGGGTGGGACAGAAGAGAAGTAGCCCCTGATTTATGATGATGCTGGCGTTTCAAACTATTTCTTCAAAACTGTGAGAAAGTTTGATTTTTGTTCCACAAATTACTTGTCGCTTATCGAACGGTGAGAATTGGTTAGTATTCTAGTTCTAATCGAACGGATGGCTCTGCAATCTCTTCTACGGTGCGTGCAGGTGGGCTATCGAAAATGCTCGTAAAACTAGGCTTTCCTGTAAAACTCTTTTCTAGCCTCTTTCAAGATTTTGTTCGTTTTTTTTTATTTGGCTGGTCAAAAGCTGTTCAACAATGCGTGAAGCCCCCTTTTCAACATTTTCCCCTAACAGCTCTGAGTTGAGGAAGATGCCGGCACATCTTGCATAATGCAGGAGAATCAAACCTACTTGTGCTTACAAATCTGTCTCGTTCACCAATTAGATTTTTTGAATTCCTTCAGATTAAAGTACGCTCGTGTTTATTCGAAATTAAGCATAAACTATATGATTAATTTCGAATAAACACAATTAACCACTGGGTTTTCTTTATATGCGCAGTATAGAATAGGCCTAATTTAATCTTTTATTTTTCTAACATAGGATATGTGGCTGTTTAGTGAGTGAATCATTTTATGATTCCCGCTACCATCTAGGGGTCATTTTGTAAATTCGAATGCAATACAAACTGTGTTTTAATTGGTTTTTTGTACTTTCTACAGCCAAAAATTGAATCATTAGCTTATGTATATATTTTTCAACACTTTCCAGACAAATGCAAGGGCAATTTTTGTAAAATAGATCACCACGCGAGTCCCTTTCTTTTTACTAATTCTTCCTATAATCGACTTATCTTTCCTTGTACATGTGTGACCTTTGGCAAAACCACTTAATTATATGCCACGTAGGATATTAGGGGCATTCAACATTCATCCCTTCTGTTTCTATAATTAACTGGCCTGGCCAGGGATTATACTTATATCAATTCACAATTTTGACAGTATACGGCCCATTAAGAAATGAGGAATGCTCTCTGAATTTTAAAGTTTCATGGAGATGATTGTGAAGAAAATATTTGGAATATCCTGATAAAACTTGTAGTTATATAGCTCAACAATGCGCATACATTTCTGGTGACGTCATTCGTCCTCTTCGCTCATTATCAACTGATATAGATAAGATTCCGAGGTGATTAAACTGGGTTAAATGTTAAAGGAGTCCTAAATTGTATCTACATTTAAACTTAATTCGCTCTACCACATTTTATAGATCGAAATAATTTCTTAATTGTCTTATTTCCGATGGGTACAGAGACAATTTTGCACAATTCTATCTAATAAACTACTCTTTACTTATTTGTATGATAGGCAGCAGATTTCTGACAATAGCATTTACCCCATCAACTCTACCCCGTGCTATTTTTGCAGATATTTTCCCAAATAAGTGTGCAAAAATGGGAAATCGAAAATAAAAGGTGTAGAAATTTTTAATACACGCATTAAATTTAAGTGTACACGAATGCATGTAGAAAAAAAAAAAAAATAGGCGTCGTTATTTATCTAAAGGTTAATGACCCAAATAAGTTTGTACAAGATCGAGGAAATTTTTGCGCTCAATCCTCATTAATCATTATTCCATGAATATAAACTTCAGGAATATTTTAAAGAAGTATTTATTGTGATTTGGCGAAAAAATAACACTGTACATATATCGTGATGGGTTCATTGATGATTATATAGATTATAATGATTGCAAAAATATTTTCATGTGGGAGACAAAACATCGTTTCGACTGGACAGGATAGGGCAGGGCTGGCAGGATATTAGCACAATCTAGGTCATGTTCCACGTATGAATTGTCCAAAAGTTTAAGGTCCTCGACTCTATCCGTTTGAGGCATAAATGCAATTCTAAACGTCGAAGTAAAGAATAAAGTTGCATAATGAAATATTTTTTGGCCATGTACAAATCTTGAAACTTGGATGTTTTTGGATAAATTTGGATCCAACAACAGTCTGAAAAAACATCCAAGTTTTAAGTTTGGTACATGGCAACAAAATATTTCAGTAATCAGTATGCAATTTTATTCTTTTTTCTAGCAACGATGGATTTGTCCAAATGGCGAAATTTTTGAAAACAATTAAAGAACAACAAAAATGAAAAATTCTGGCAAAGTGCATTTCTGTATACTACGTACCAGCTCATTATTTCAGAATTTTTCAGTTTAATCCTTTTACGACCTATGCGTCTCTGCCACATGGACTGTATTTTGCCTAAATGTTAATTTGAATCATGTTTTGATAAAAGTAAAAATTAACTAGTGTTATCATATGAATATATGCGGAAAATACATACATTCCATACAACCTAAAGGTCCCATGTTGCCCCACTTAAAACTATGTGGCGTGGAAGCAGGAACTGTAGGCCCCTTGGAGGTCTATAGCTGCTCTCAAGGCAGCGCCACCTATAGTTAGCCTATATTTATGGTAGCGCCTGTCCCGGGGGATCGTGTGGCATGATTTCAAACATGGTCAAGCCCTTTCACTCCAGAATAGGCCCTTCTAATTGTTTTAATGCTAAAAATATGATTTGTGAAGCTAAGACTATAACGTGTAGCATTCCCTACTCATGCTACTCAGCTACTCATGCATGTAATGCTAATGGCTCGTACACCGCCAGGGGGTGCTGATTCGGAATGTCAATTTTGTGAGAAATAATGTCCAAAATTCATAGCTTATAATTACAATTTGATTTGGTTGAGCCGCTGATTTTGCAAAAAGAGTGTTAATTGTATTTAAATAGCCAACGATATACAACCTTTATTAATAAATTTTAATGAGGAATATTTTTTTATTATGTAATTTCTTGGGTCAATGAAGTTTGTTTGTTTGGTTGATTTGGCCTATTTCTGCAACACGAGGGCTATAAACACCAACGCCAGGGAATTTAGCTTACGAGGGGGGATTTCGACCCCCTCTCGAGGGGTCTTTAAGGTGCTACAACCAACACGTACCGGACCTCGGTTTAAACTCTCATCCAAAAGAGCCGCCACTTAGGGAATTTCTCCCATCCGTAAAATTCCCACTGACCTCGACCTGGGAGCGAACCCAGCATCTTAGGAGCACGTAACCCACTCGACCGCCGGCGTCAGCGGGTCAATGAAGTAGAGTGCTCTTGTGATAATCCGAACTAATTAACGTATGGATTAGTTTTTATGTTGTACATTTCCGTTTGACTGCAGAATAGGCGCAAACTTTATAATTTTTTAGTAACTAGGCAAAAAAATAAAATAAAGTATTATAATTAAAATTCTTCCTCAAGTTTGAATTTTCAATACATTAATTATCACTAATAGCTAATATGATATAAATTAAAATCGTATGACCTAAATTAAAAACTTAAAACGACATATTCGATATTATTAATTGTAAGTCAATCTGAAAAATATTTAACATAAAAGTTAAGGTTGATAAAGAAAAAAAAGCTCCTGTATGTTGGCCACCTATACGCATTTACGAGTGTGTACAATTGCCCGCCATTCAGGGACAGGGTTACAGTTGATGGTCCATTTATACAAAGCGATTAGTTTATCAATGTTCAAGGTTTATCTAAATTACCCGGAATATCCATGAGTCACGTAAACGAAATACAGTAAACAATATCCATGCAGTTTTAATTTCATTCCAAATTGCCACAATAAACAATAGAAAACAAAGAAATTCACAATAATTTATTTTTCTTTATATGCAATTATTAACTTGCATTGCCATATACAAGAATGGAAAAAAATATTTTTGTAGCAGGATCATTTCTTTGTAATTTGTGCTTTAAGCTCTTGTTTCACAATCTCTCGGTATTCGTCGAAACCGCCTTCTATACTAGCTACGTTTCCTTTCGAACAAACCCAAAGCTCCTGGCACACCATTCGTATGAGCATTTCGTCGTGAGATACCAAAATAACGCCTCCCTTAAGAAAACAGGAGAAAAATTATTTCGTATTATTGAACTCCAACTAATGTCTTAATCTGACTTATGGTCCTTAAATAATTACCTGGTACTTGCGTAGAGCATTTCCCAGAGCTTCTATTGTTTCAACATCCAAGTGATTTGTCGGTTCGTCCAAAATGAGAAAGTTTGGGCTGAAAATAAGTAAAGAATCGAGATTTTTTAAAACAAAAAGTACTTCGATATGCTATGACGAGTATCTTATAATGTGCATAGAAATCAGCTCGTACGTGCTATAGGTCATCACAGCAAATGCGACCCTGCTTTTCTGGCCTCCGGAAAGTGTGGCGACCACTTGGAGCGCAAGATCACCAGAAATACCAAATCGACCCAATTGCTGACGATACACCTCAACAGGATGACCTTTAAAATACAGCAGAAAAGATCAATGAAGTTAAAATTGGCGATTTTTAAAGTAATTGAGTTTTGTTGGAAATATAAAGTTGCATCTCAAATGCTTAAAACTTGACCAAAGCATGTGGTGCAAATACAAACCTGGAAAGCGAGATGCAAGTAGCTCTACCGAGGACACTGACATGTCCAGCTGATCGACGTGGTGTTGGCTAAAATAACCAATTCGCAGATTTCTGTGTGCATGGCGGATGCCAGAAACGGGTGACAATGCACCAGTGAGAATTTTAAGAAGTGTACTTTTTCCAGCTCCATTTTCACCCACCTGTTGTAGTGAGAGAATACATAATGTAAAAAAGCCCTGCGCCCAAAGAAGTCAAACAAGGAGAAAACCCTTACGATGCATATTCTCGATTCCATATTTGCAGAGAGATTAATATTGTGTAAAACTGGGGTGCCGGCTGTGTAGTGAAATTTTACTTCGTCGAGTTGCAAAATTGGCGGACAAAGTTTTTCTGGGTCTGGAAACCGGAATACCACATCAGTTTCTTTTTCGATAGCTTTCAATTCGGGTCTAAAATAAGATAAATTATACATCTGTAAGGTGATACAAAACGATAAAATGGCAAAAAGGAGATTGGATTTGGCTAAAAAGGCATAAGAAAAACTTTAACTACGTACAATTTTTCCAACATTTTGATTTTGCTCTGCACAAGAGAAGCCCTTTTAGCGTTGTAACGAAATTTATCGATGAACTCCTGCACATGTGCTTTATACTGTTGCTGAGCTTCGTATTCCCTCATTTGATTTTTGATTTTCTCCGTTTTTGCTTTCACAAAGTTCTCGTAATTTCCACGGTAAGGATCTAATTGTTGATCCCTTAAATGTATGATGTCAGTCGGCACTACGTCTAGAAAATGTCGGTCATGGGACACAACAAGCAAAGTTGATATCCATGCCTTTAGAAAAAAAAATTATTGTTACATTAGTATAGTTACAATAGCTGGTGTCAAATCGTCACTAAAAGCTCGACTACATTCCGAAAACTGCTAAATCATAATTAAATTCTAATAACGATTTAGCCTTGGAATTAATCTAAAGCATGGGCACGCATATTAACAAAACTTTCGTGCAAGAAGGCTTACTTGTAAATAGGTTTCGAGCCAAATGATTGCCTTAATGTCTAACATGTTGGTCGGTTCTGAAATTATTTCAAAATCAAAGCCAAATAAGTATTACTATATCAATATACCATTTGAATAAAACAATTAGAAAAACTAACACACTCTTACCATCTAAAAGTAATAAATCTGGTCTGTAAATATATTAAAATTAAGCAATTAGAATTAATTTAGAAAATTTGTCAAAAATAACAAAAATAAAATTCTACTTGCTTTGAAAATAATGCTCGAGCTAGAGCTAGCCTCATCCTCCATCCACCAGAAAACTCTCTAAAAAATGATAAACATAATTTTTAATTAATGGAATACATGTAAAACAATGAACGCTTAACAACAAATGCTTACTTTGTGGTTTTTGTTTGCATTTCGGCATCAAATCCTAATCCAGCCAAAATGATAGAGGCTTTAGATGGTGCCTTATCTGCTTCAATACTCTGCAATTGTGCATAAACTTCGGAAAGTCGAGCACTCGCAGCTTGTTCATCTCCGGTTCTAAAAGAGTTAAATATGGCATTACAAAAATGACAAAAATTGAATTGTTCTCAAAAATGTCAGCCATGCAACCAAAACGTTAATTTTTAATTACGTACTTTGCATTAATTTGGGCAGAAAGTTCAGCTTCTTCCTTGAGTAGTCGTTCCCTCAATTCATCACATTGTAAGACACTTTGTAATGCTGGTGTGTCGTCCCCAACAACTTCTTGTTCCACATGAAGGATAGAAATGTGAGACGGTATCCTTAATTGACCACTAGGAAGTTCAAAGATGCATAATAATTGGTTAAGGGGATTTATGATGGTAGTTGAAAAAGCAAACACAAATGGGAGAAACAAATAGTGTGAATGAAAAAGTAACAAACCAAGATATTGCCCTTAAAAGGGTAGTTTTGCCAAGTCCATTTCGTCCAACTAATCCATAGCGACGACCAAATGATAGACTTAAGTCTGCCCCTTGAATTAAAACTCTATCCTTATAGGAAACATCAAAATTCTCTATTCTAATATCCTGGCTGTTATTGGTGCCCTTCGACTCTTGTCTGGCTTCCTTCTTGCTGACAGCCTGACTGACAGTGGCCTCATCCAGTATGATACTATTAGTAAAATATAGCAGTATTAGTGAAATATTTTACAACTTGAATACATTATTGCAATAATTGAACATTACACAGGAGCTGGCTTTTCTGGAGCATTGACTCGTTTCGTTTTTTTGTCCTTAAGGCGAGCTTCTGCTTTCTCTAATTTTCGAGAATTAACTTTCTACAAGGGAAAGTTTGAAACAGTATTAATGTGACAAATTATTAGTCTACGTGGACGGTGGAGAACATTGGAGTTTTGAGCATTTACCGAGGAATTGTTTAGTCCATCCTTTGCCCAAATTCCGGCATAATCTTCTCTTACATCTTCTAACTGCTTTGCTTTATCTTTCAAATCAACTAGTACGTCTAATTTGCGCAAACCATTAGTTTCATGGACGTTGTTTCCAATTGACATATCGCTACAAAGTAAAAATAACTCTTTAAAATAAGCCAAACAGGCAATCAGACCAAATGTTAACTGTTAGTTTTTACTTTACCATTTCATGGAATCTAGTAACATCTGGCAGAGATCTTTGATATCTCCTTCATCCTTGTCATCTGCTACCTCATGCAATACTTCACCCAAAGCATCGTAAATATCGGCAGAAGACTTAAAATCCGATGCACCTCCTTCCAAAACACCTACATTTTTAAGTTAAAAAGGTATATTAAATAACTTTTAAATTGAAAAGGTCTGTTTGAAAAGCTTTAATATGCCCCGATTATTTTTTTTTTAGAATAATTTTTTTCATTTGGATATGCGTCATCATGCTCTACTTGTATGACATATGTCTGTTAATTTAATCATTGGATTGCACCACTATATGGGGCTTATCCATTGATTATAGCGGCATTTCCATATAGGCTTAGCCGGTATGTTAGTCGGAGTTAGAAACAACAAAAAGGTTATGTTCTCATAGTTATGAGGTACGCCAACATAAAATATAACATCTTATAGCTTTGATTAGATTTTAAATAGAGTATTTACCAGTAATATAAGTAAAAATCTCGTCGTCGATATCTGGAAAGGCTGAGTGAATTAATTCCGATGAGGCGGCCATCTTATTCAAAAAGAATTTCGTCTGCCTTTGTTAAGCGCCATCTGCTGATCAGCTGGAGAACCAAAGTTAACATCATTTGTGTTTGTTAGTTTAAAATTGTCATTAATATGTGATTTCTAAGGTTATTTTAACAAATTAATAGTTTATAGTGAAGGGTAAAGATTCGAGGATGGCATTTTCGGCTGCTGGTCCAGCGGAAATAGTTCGTTTGGCTCAAAAGGACGAGTATTTTTTAGCGAGGTTGAGGTCAGAGATAACAGCTCTCATTCAGAAAATCAAAGGCATTAGATGGTGGATGAAATGGCACAAAGAATTGGATCTTATGAGTGATGTTTCATATTTTGCCTTAACCACAATCTTGGGTAAGTAAGTAATAATCGGTGTGGAAGCTAATGGAAACGTAGCGTGATCGAGGATAAACATTAAAATACAAACTACCTGTTGATAAATGGCCTTGACCAAATTACGAGTAGCTAGCCAACATGAGAATTTTTAGAGAGAATTCATTATTTGTATAGAAAACAGCCAAATATTGGTACCCTATTTACAGTGGTATTTATAGGCATTAGAGTTACAAAATAAGACATTTCTAATACCCAATAATATTTCAGGTAATCAAACTCTTGGTGAAGAATATGTCAATGTCATACAAGTTGATAAAACTTTAAGAAAAATTCCATCATCTTTGGTAAATAAATAAAAAATCATTAAACATTTTTATGTACGCGCGAATTGAAGTTAAAGTTGTGTTAATTGGTGATTTTCAAACTGTTAAACAGCGGAGAGGTGTGATGCTTCTGCTGCATTTATGTGGTCCGTACTTTGCTGACCGTTGGTCTCGGCGAACGTTTGCTCAACTTTCCAGCGATCCCGCCTTCTTAGGCGATTATCCCGGAGTCAGAAACACTCTACAAAATACTCTTCCACTTTTAAATAGTTTGGTTGCAATCTTGCATCGTTACCATTTGATAATATTTTATTTCCAAGTGAAATATTACCACATTGCTAAACGACTTACGGGAATTCGTTATGTGAGTATTGCAATAACAAATTCTCCGATGCACATTTGTGAGAATTGCTAATATAACAGTTTGAATGATTGGATTCAAATAGGTTTTAATTCGACCATGGCTAGAGGATAGCGCTTCTCGGTGGGGCTATTGGTTCTTGGGAATACTTTCCTTCATTCAGTTGGGTTTCAGTGCAGCTTTTTACCTTCATGCTTACTGGTCGGCAAAAAAGAATTCCTCTAACGATGATCTCAAGACCGCTATGCGAAGGTAATTGAAATTCTCATTTTAAAATCATTCTGTAAAAGGAAAGTACAGGTGATTTATTATTTGGTAGCAAACAAGATGATTCTAAATGCTCCGAGAGCAAAATGAGTTGCCCACTTTGCCTCGAGGCACTTTTGGCTCCGACGGCAACCCCCTGCGGGCATGTATTTTGTTGGAATTGCATCATCCACAGTCTGGATATGAAGGTATGAAACGTTTTGGCTATATTTCTGAATGGTGATTGGATAAAAAAAAATCGATTTTATCAAAAAATAATTTATATATTTGCAACACAAAACCAATTGCGTGAGTTTATCACTGAAACTATTTAAATTGCAGCACTGTTGCCCATTATGCAGCCAGACTTTCAATACATCACGATTGGTTTGCCTACAGAACTACAATTAACACCTGAAATTGTTATGCAGCAACAATTTTTATCATTATGAGGCTAATATACTGTATATAATTTTTAATAAATTGTGTGCTATTTGCTAGTGCACAAATGTGTATTGGAAATTTATCTACTATAGTTCTTTGTTTTTAGTAAAAAATATGACAAACATAGTAAAATAACGACGCAATCCACTGTTTGTTTGCTAATACAAATATTTATTTTTTCATTAACTATCAGTTGGGACTTTCAGAAAAATATTTCGAAATAATACATATACAAAAACATGTAAATAACAAGAAAAGAGAGCTCTGTTATAAACGGTTTATGATAAGAAATAAAAATATGAAATGTACTCGAGGCCAATAATTTCAGACCAAACATAAAAATAAGAACTCGGAACCTTATCTTCAGGTTCCTTAACAAAACGTCAACTAAAAATGACCTCACAAACTGAGAAACGCAATAGTAACGACAAAAATGAAGTTTTATATGTCTAAATAAGGTAGCATGCTTTTTTGTTCTTACCACAAAAGTAGTGGCAACTTTCTACTACCATAAAGCAGGTTGTTAGACTGGCACAATTGTTATCAGTATTTTAAAAAGAAATTGCCATCTTAAAAAACATGTATGTGATAATATATGCCAATGGGTTGAAAAACAAGTGTATTAAGGAAGACATTTACTAACATCCGAGGAAAGGTTATGACCAAAATCAAAGTCGAAAGTAAACTTTATGAATGTTCACCGAATTCAATATAGACAACACTGTCAATCTAACGACGACATCTGACAAGGATATTTGTTAGGCATTTCTTTGGTACGTATTTATGTATGGATTGATGTAACAAATAATTCTTATTTTTGTCGAGACTTGAGATTTTTTTAAATTGAGATATATACCGTCAGTATATCAAGCAGCTTTCCTGTAGAACCTGCAAGCACCATAGCACTTGGTTCATGATCGTGAAAAAATAACGAGCTTGTTTTTCTTTAGTAAACTAGTTGTGGTTGAAAGCAGATAGTATAATAATAAATGTTTGTTGATATAGATACTTCTGTTTTACCACGGGATTCCAGATTTAATTTTTAATGGTTTTCATTAAGGCAGTTAAAACTGAAAAAATGTTAACTTCAAAATTGTGCATTTTAGAATCACAAAAACCAGCCGATTTTAAATTGATATCTAGTAAAAAGGTATGAGCTACTTAATTAAATATCAGGACTTAACAACTCGATAAAATAATGCCAAGGATGGATATGGACTCAAAAAGTCATCTATTTTTTACCGCTCTACTTAAGAAATACACCAACGAATGATAAATAAAATTTCTGTCATATGCTCTATCACAATTAAACCTAACTGTTATTCCAATTAATTACTTGCTAATCAATGACAGTAAAAGATTTATTTAGATCTAATAATGCTTCATTTGTAAGGGAAAAGATGAAAGTTTTTGTGCAAAAGCAAGCCAATTGCACGGGAATTTGTGCTGATAGCCTGATATTGCAAAACCGCATAGAAATGCAAATATTTGTTTATCGAAATCTTAAAAACATTTTCTAGACATTTCATATTTATCTCCGTAGTGATTCTAGTTATCCTGAGTAGTTGAGTTTGGGATCAGATTCAAAGTACATTCCCTGCTCAGCATGTCAGATTTGGAGGGAACAGAAATCAGCAACATTGGAAGGTGTTATAATAGCACAGGTGGGCATTTCTAGTCTCAATGAAATATATTTTAATGGAGGTTTATACCCCAGACTATGTTGCAGACATAAAATAACCTCGTGCAACTGTGATAGGGGAGCTTTTATGTTATCACGTTTGCGCTCTCTATCATATGTTCCCATTCGTTCGCCGAATAAGGTGTGACCAATTGTTAAAGACTCGTGCATTTCGTGTTCTGCTAGGATACTCTGAAATTCATATCGTCCAAGAGAATCGACCCTGCCCTTTCCAGATTCCAGTCGGCTGCATTGAGCACCTTCTGGCATTGTTCCCTCGAGGATATTCCCAAATTGTGCAGCATTTCCACTTTTACCCTGCGTTCGGCCAAGTCCATGTTCCCTCTGGTTTGCTCGAGAGCGCTCCAGCACTGCGACAAAGTGGCGCTATTGAGTTTTCTCTGTAAGGTGGACGCTTCTTCGTAATACTGCGGCTTCGCCGATGAAGATGGACTGGGGAACGCTGGCACTTTCGATCTGTTAATGTCCCCGACGGGATTCAACCCTGTTAGTTCCGACCAATTTTTATCCACGAAAACGTGATTCGTCACACTGGTTTGCGGTGGCACCATCATAAACGGCCGCACTTGGGCTGTGTTGGGAGGACAAGAAGGCAACAAAGGGGCCTGTTGGTAAGTGGCTCGTGGGGGATTCAGCAAGGGCGGCCATGCTTTCGCACTCTGGTTATACTGGTTGACTGGACTACTAATAGGTGGCGCGGCGAATTGGTTCACCATGCGAGGGGATAGGTTGCAATGGTTTTGTGGGTTAAGAGTCAACTGACCGTTGAGAGGATATGAACTCACTAAATCCATGGCTAGTGTCGAATTCCACGAAGGTTTGCCAATCTCAGAAACATTTCCTACGGGTGCTTGGAGTTCCTGTTTCTGAACCTTAGGCCATGTCATGCCGGCAGGCGTGTCAAGGGCCAAGGCTCCTATGGTATCGTTCAACCAATCAAAAGCCTTGTCCCTACGTTGGATGAATTCTGTGGGATTCTTCTTGAAAGCTGCTTCCCACTGTGCAGTTTGGCATGCTTTCTGCTCGGATTTGCAACTCGGGTGCAGTTGTACCGCGCCGTTTAAGACCGGACAACTCTGGTACAAAGAGTTACCCTGAAAATCGCCTTTAACGTCTCTACCAAAACTTCCTTGAGAATTGAAATTAGGATTGCCGGTTTCGCTAGGAGGTGCCACCGGCGAGTAATATCGAGAAGTAGAAGAGCTCTCGACCTGTTCGGCCGTCATTCCGTTACACAACGGAATGTTGTAATATCTGCTGTTTGCGGAAGAGTCCAGTTCGGCGGCAAGATTCGCGGCTTTGCTCCACTCGTAATCGGTGAAGCTGGAGTCGGAGTAGGTAGAGCAGGCGGACCGTGGCCTCGAAGTAACATTCGAGAGATTGGGAGGCGTAATCGTTTTCTGCTCGACGTTCCTGAGTTTTTGGATTTGCTGAGGTGGCTGCGCGATGGCTGGGATATTTTGGTTGTTATTCCTGCAGGCCAACCTGTTGATTTTGCTGTCGGCCAAATCGATAAGCACGGCTTCCTTCGATTTCACCTGCTTGCTTTCCTTTGCGGACACGTAGAACGTTGTATCGCTACTTTTGTTAGAGTTTGTCTCATCGGATTTCTCATTTGTCAGCTTGTTATAGGCGAATTGTTTTCCAGGAGCTTTTTTCGGACTGGTTTCTGAAATTTATGGGAATGGTGTTATTTTACTATTAATAAATTGTATGATGAAAAGGGAGAAATACTGTGGAAAAGAGGATTCTTAAAACATGCGTTTTATGAAGTGAAGGTAAAGGCCGCAAACAGAAGAATAACTTCGGAAATCAATAAACTATATTCAGAATACGTGTCCAACTAATAAGCACGGTATTTATCCTAAATTAGCAAAGGATAGGTAAATACTACACGAGGGAGGAAAATGTGCTAAGACCGTCACAAAAGTATTCCTACTTGAGTGTTCCCAAAGATAGAGCCATAGGGTTTGTTGATTATCATTAAATTCTTTCTTACTAGTATTTCTGTCCCTAAGTTTTGCTGCAGTTGTCATTACATCTGGTTCTGGTGCTAAACCCAATAGATCTGGAGGATCCATTGGATTTTTTAAATAAACACTGAAATAAACAAGACAATTATTGAACGTCTATTGATATTGCAAGATGCTTCTTGGAAGCAGAAAAATCTGATATAATGAAATACTTGCTCATCAATAAATGTTGGGCTTCCCCAACTTTTTCCCACTGGACTTCCGTGCCCAGCGTGAATAAAGCTATTTCGCAAAGGTTTACTGATATCGCTGCCAGATCTTGGACGTTGAGAATCGGCAACACAACGTGGGAATTGTCCAATGTCGTATGTTCGAAGATTCTGCCCTTTCCACCAGTAATGTTCTGCCCTAAGAGGCGCAAAAACACGAATGAAGCTTTGCTTTTTTGCAAGGGTTAGATTACAATTGGGTTGCCGTTCTTACCTGCCCTCAATGACAGCTATCAAATCACCAATTTCCACATTCATTTTTCCATCCTCATCTACTTTGTGGAGTGCTTTCATAACCTTTGGCCTCGCCTAAACAATGACCCAAAATGGTTTTAAAAATGGTGCGGGTTGAGTCTCAAAATATTTTCTCAGCAACAAGCATGCAACTCACATCGGACAAGTAATCCTTAATGGCAGCAAATGTTGGCCTGTCGCCAGGTTTATGTGCCCAACACTGAAGCATCAATTGATAAATATTACGAGGGCATGCTTGAGGCTGGGCCAATCTTTCACCTTCTTGATCAATTTTTTGTAGTATTTGGGTCCCATTGTAACTGATCCACGGTTCCTCTCCGAATGTGAACATTTCCCATAAGGTTACGCCAAACATCCAGGTATCGCTGGCATGGGAGAACTGTCTAGATTTTAGGCTTTCGGGTGCACACCTTTAAGAAAAAATATCCCCGTAATTATTTTACCAAAAAAATAAGGTTGATGTGTCTTCAGTTTTAATTACTAAATTTTGCAACTCAAATGTTAATAGTTTTAAATTTTAATTTGAAGAGGACTGTGTAAACTGTAACGTCACACTAACCATGGAAAAGGCACCCTTTTGTGTTCTACCATGACATAACAGTCCTCCTGAATAGGTAAAGCTCGCATCAATCCAAAATCACCAATTTTAACCTGCAACAAAAGTTTGAAATTACAGTCACGTTTTAAGGCAAAGTTATTTCTGGGCGGAAGCTTGAAAAATGTAAAAATATTTACCTTGTCAGAAGATGCCATCAATACATTACGAGCTGCAAGATCTCGATGAATGAATCTCTTTGACTCGAGATAGGACATTCCATTGGCAATTTGTATTCCATAATCACAGAGATTTGTAATGGGAGTGTGGCAACACTGTTTCCTTAAGTAATCCACCAGGGCTCCTAATGGAGCTAATTCCGTGACCTGAAAAATTGGTTTTCAATTTACATTAATGCTGAATTTGTCACGGTTTGCACAACTTTATGCCAATTGAAAGTTTAAATAAGCCTACCATCATTAAAGGGGATGATAGTACCACGCCAAACAGCCTTACTAAATTAATATGATCGAGCTGATGCATGGAATTCACTTCCTTGACAAAATCTTCGAAAGCTCCAGGTTGTGCAAGTGCATCCTGCTTTAGCACTTTGACAGCAACTACCAACTAAAGAAAATTATCGTGTAATTTAAACAGCAGCATAGAAATAATTGTTTAATAAACATTAAAGATTGTTATGCTTACCTGAGATCCATCTGGAGTTACCCATTCCCCCCTACGAACTACACCAAAAGATCCATCGCCTAATTTTGCGCCTAAAGTAATATCTCGTTCGTTCACCAAACAAGTTAGGCTTTGCTGTATTGTGTGGGCATGTACATTGCTAGGTACGGTGGTACTTCTTTTCATTCCATTCTGTTTTTCTGGTTTTGGCCCTGGCAAGATCTGTAAAATGCATTTATGAGCAAGCAACACATCTAAAGTAATAACCATTTGCCTACTTTAAATAACGGTTTATCTTCCCAGTTTATCTTCCCGACAAGTTTACATGTACATATAATCCATTTCTTGAGGTTTTTGCTAACTGTAAACGTCCTTTAAAAGCGTGACTACTCACTTTTTGCAAAATGTGCTTTCTCCTTAATGACGCCTTGTACTTTTTGACAGATTCAAGCAATCTGCGCGCCCCTGGTTTTCCCATTCCAATTTGCTCCAAATCCTCTGGCTGGACATATTCAAAATGTTCAAGCCTCGTCACCTGTAGAAAGTTTTCGGGGTTTGAAATGGTTGGAACTTAACTGCGATAGTTAGAATATACAAGTCATACCTGAAGGTCATCCCGAATTCGAGTAAAGAACTGTTCCAACTGTACTTCCCGCAACAGGTCGTATAGCCACTCGATATTATCCCCATCTTCCCCCATTTTGTGGGCCCGGCCTAGCAAGGTTTACCTCGCCGAATCCCCTTCAACTTCAGCACAACTTTAAAATAAAAACATATCACGCATTTAATACACTTGTAGTTTTTTGCACTTTGTTCAATTAATAGTTTCATCCATCATTATGCCAATGATTAGAGGCTTGTCATGAATTTTGAGTTGTTTGATGTCGTCTAGAAATGTTCTGTTTACATATCGCCATCTGCCATTAACAAGTTGTTGCTCCAGTTTTAGCACATTTCCTCAAATGGCACTATTTCAACCAAAAAGGGTGAAGATGTTTTACATAACAGTTACTAATTTATTTAGCAATAGTGTGGCAAGGTGTTAACACAAAACATCTATAAACGAACTTTGCAGCAACAAGGCACCCTCTTCACATCCATTCACGAAATGTTTATTATTAGTATTGAACTCAAAATTAAACGGAGGTGCTTTACAAAATAATTTAACGAAATCGTAGTAATTAAAAAAAAAAATAATAATAAGCGTTCACAGGCAATTTCCAATTCAAGCACCTGGAAACTTAGGATTAAGACATTGAGAAGTAAGAACATACACACGTGTACTAATATTTGTAGGATATTATAACAGCTTTTGAATGTACCCCAAGCTGTTTCTGGGGTGCTGACTAATAAATACATTTCTGTGAATTGATACTGTCGAGTACATGTGGTATTTCTGATTTTCGTGACAAACTAGAAATGTAGCTAGATTGCATCCCAGTTTCCTAAGTGTATGAATGCTATTTTTAAGGATCAGCATCGTAAACAAACACAATCTTGTTTGATTTTGCTTATGGGCTTGTCTCGCAGGTGTTACGTTTTCATAAATAAAAAAAAATGAAGCCAAAGGATGGGTGGAGACAAATTTTCGAATTTAATTGAGATATGTATACGTGAGCCACGTAGTATTTAATGGATTTATTTCCTGAATACATTGTTCAGATAACGTCATAAATGTATTTCGCCATTGGAGAAATCGCGCAGGTCCTCTTTAATCCAGATAGACTCGTTATCTAGTGATTTATTCATAAGCATCCTAGTTTGCCAGACAGGAGTGTGTCATAATGTGATACTCGTTCTATAAATACACGTAGGCTCATCTTAAAATATGTTTGTCTATAATCAACCTTTTAATTTGCATTTTTGGCCAGGTTAAAGTACTGTTTATCCCACGATCTTGACAGGATATCCAATGCCCTTCTGATTTCCTGCACAATAGACATCTGTGAACATAGAGTCGGTATCCTCCCAGATACTTTATATTGTTTCGTTTTGACCTGAAACGACCTGCTATGCATTTACAGTTTACATCATTGCAATGGGAATTTTTCCCTCTTTGAACCGCTTCAGAGGTAAATGCCATGCTCGTTAAAGCACCATTATGAAATTTACAACTGGTGCATGACAAAAAATGACTTTACGGTACTTAGCTAACCCCTTTATTTATCCTAACGTTGAACACGGTTTTAAAATAAAACCTAGTCATTGTCCCATCAAGTTCAATAAAAATGAACATTAATTCCACTCATGTCGGTGAGGGGTTGGGTAGAGGCGTTTAATGCTTAAACTGCTTTCAAATTTACATGGACAACATATTATAAATAACATCTAAAAATGGTATATGATGTCAGCACTAAAAAAATGATAAACCATTTATTTATTTTTAATTTCTACTGGAACTACACATAGATTAAATACTCCTCACTAAGGCTAGAGGTAAATATACTAGAGTAAATAGAGGATTGGAGATTAAACATGTTATTGCTGTTAGCAAGTGCAAACGCAATGAATATTAATAACTACAAATAGTATTAATAACTGAGCTAAATAGCTATTAACCTGAGCATGAGATTTTATTATTTCTTTTTTGAAAAAACAGTTAATCCACAATACACTTCAAAGCATTTCGACGGAAACTGAGTTAAACAGAAAAAGTTTAAAATTTTAAATTTTTGATAAAGAATTTAAGAAACAAATTTGAGATTTACAATATAAAAGTTAAAACAACAAATGTGGTGTCATCGCCCTCCTGTCGAACTCTACTTTTTAATGTAACTGAAATCTCTGCTAACAATTAAAATCTCTACAAACTGTTATCGTGAACAAAACCTATTATTTTTACGCACATCGCACCAGGGTGTAAAGAATGCTATGACACATGATCACACAATTTGTTGCCGAGTGCTTATAAAACTATCTAAATAGTTATGAGCTAGTATCCATGCACGTGCAGTATTTGTGATTATTTTCATTGTTTTAACTTAATCATAAATCTGTGCTTTATTTTGATTACCTGCTGAAGCGCACTCTCAAATTGATTGAAACGCAAATGTTGGGTTGGAATATTTCAAATGTGCGCCTCAGCCTCGAATGATATATGTATGCTTTCAAAATAACCATCTGCAATTTCTTATTTTATCAATATTCATACATAGTAGATTTAAATAGGTCACTAGGTAAATTGCAGACTTTCTCAGTTTATAGATCTATTATAGATTGTGTAAATCTATAAACCGTGCCTACATGGACAGTATTTATTATCCGGATTTAGGGTCATAACAGAAACTTAATCCTGACGCTATTAATAAAGTTTTAATTGCAGACGTATAGGAACTTGCAACATCAGTATTATAGTCATGCTAGAACTAGTTCCATAGTTTATTAATGAAAGGAATTTGGTTAGGAAATATGTAATAGAGTATATACTTTTTCTGAAATTTCACTGAATCACGCCACCAACATAAAAATCAACCAGGAAAAAACAAACAAATAGGAAATTGTGCTAACATGTGATGTTGTAATGCATCTATCCATTGGGATATCCAGTGGGAAAGTACAGAAAGTAGCAATGATTCAGTACTGCTAAGTGATAATAAAGTCGTATAATAGAAGATATAGTATGTGCCTAATATGTTCTGAAAGAAAAAGTATGTCCATGGACAAGAGCCAAATTACAGCGTAGTGTATAACTATTTTGGGGGACAGAAGGATTCCAGACACGAGTCAATGATAGACAAAGCCAGCTTCATATCAGATAACTTGAATGTTTACGGTTTACCCTATTTCTGGCAAAATGAAAACCAAATTTCCAGGTGAAGTTGAACATAAGGATACATTCCATCCAAAATGACGAGTTATGACATTCTTCATATGTAATTCATTTTTAAAAATTGCATACTACAGTCAGAAACATCTAAGACCAATTTCAAGAATATAGTTCAATGGCAATGTTAAATCTTTTCACTTCTGCAGTATGTCATGATGTTGCATGACCTCATATTATATGGAGATAATTAATTATTGAGCTCATGAATAGCAAAGTGAGCAAACACTAAATGATGCATTGCAACATTTTTTATCACGCATTTATATCACATTTCCAAAAAAACTTAAAAGTGTGGATTTCAATGTCGAAATTAAGAAATGAAACTTATTTTACTTAGCTTGGATGTGTTCAATAAAACACTTTATTAAAAGTCCATATTTATCCAAATGGCATATTTTGAAGCTAGGATAGATACGTTAAAAAAGCAGACGGCAAAGTTTGACAATATTGATATTGTATTCCTGATCGAGCAAACAAAACAGCTGACTTGTACAGTATTATCTATATTGATTATAGCTTTATTTTGACAATCCAATATTCCCACAACAGTCATCTGTACACATTTTCAACCTTGGCAAGTATTTTTATGACAACTTCGAAAAATAATAGATACTAAATTAAAAGTATATAACTGGAAAATGTACATGTAAAGAAATTGTCCTAAATTAGTTGAATACGAGCGTATGTTAATCGAATGGCATGCTTGGCCTTCATGCATGGACGTCCCTTTTCCAAGTTTGGCTTAATCTTGCTGTTGTACCGCGTATTTAAGGAAATGTATAGCCTTTCATTTAACACCTGCATTATCTTAGTATATGAATATATCACGGGTTTTCTTCGTTTTGTAATTATATGAAAATGAGGAAGTTACAATGTTCACGGAATGTCAATAGGCGCCAAGAAAATGGGTTACAAGGTAGTCCATCCGAGCGCTGTTCAACGATAATGGCCGAAATAGAAGGTATTTTTGACAAATAATAGCCTTGATATTGAATGTACAAAGGTCACGTACCTATAGTCCACCGGCAATAAGTCTTCAGGGCAAAATCTTAACACGAATTAATTCTTAAATTCATTATTTTCGTCAAAATACGACTAGCGTTCAATCCTATTCAATACTAAACTAATGAATTTAATGAAACTCAAAACTTTGTCAACGGCGCTTTTGCTTATAGCGAAGAGGCCAGAATTGGCAGTTCATATAGTCTGTCGTAAATTGAAATGGGACGTTCGAAAAGTAATTGCGCGTGAATACAGTTAATAAAACAGTAATTTAAATATAATAAACATATTTCAACTGTAATAGTATAATAGTAAAGTTATTTTAAATTGCCAATAATAAGATTTATAAAAATAAACGTGTTTCAAATACCTGGTATAAAATATGTAGGCTGTTTCCATCACTAAACCTACTAAATTTATTTTTTAAACTGCACGTCATTTGTAAAACTTATGCATGACTATAATTCATAAAAAGCATATTCAGTATTCCCGATTGATATATATTACAGCCACGGAACGTATTTATCCCATATTTATTCTTGATTCTTGAAAATCAGGTAATTCGTAGGTGCCATCCTGGTGAAAAAAGCAAAAGAAACCAATAGAGATTTCTAATTTCTATTGTAATTTGGCCACTTTATTGATTTTAATTGTTTTCTATGGTTCCTGTATTGACTTCTATTACTTCTAT
>JAQGBW010000023.1:0-94741 GCA_034698625.1 Julus scanicus | reverse complement strand
TTAGGGGCCCGGGCCTCCGGAATATGTGTTACAAAAATTTTAAATGTTGAAAATGACCTTTTGGAATGGTCATGAAAGCTGAAAAATACAATTTTTCTATGGTAAAAATGCAAATTTTCTTTGGCAAAAATGCAATTTTTCTATGGTAAAAATGCACATTTTCTTTGCTAAAAAGGCAATTTTTCTACGGCAAAAACGAGGAAAAACGTGGGAGGGGGATATACCCCCCCCCCCTTCCTCCCAAATGTGATGACATATTTGGTCATGCCCTCCCTTTCCCCCGGGCCCGGCCCTGGCTTTCGGCGCCCCTGGTCAAATACTGACTTACCAAGTATTCAGATCAGAGTTGATAATATAGGTACAGGACAAATGGGAAAAGTAGGACTAACCCAGAAGCATATATTCTGCCAGAAAATTTCACTTTCTATAGGCTTAAATGAAACTCATAACTGCAAAATTTTATGATAAAAGTTCAATTTTTCTGCACAACAATGTCACCTTTATTGCAGAAAATTGTACTTTTATTCTAGGATGGTTTGGGAAGGCCACTGCCAAAAGTAAACCCTTAAAATCTTGTGGGAGATTTAGGTAACGTAAAATGTGGATACTTTGGGCCAGTTTTTGGTGTTTTTTTTTTTTTTTTCATTCTGAAAAAGTGTTGTATAATTACTACCCGAAATTGACCATGTCAAATAGAACCAACTATTCTCTTTCGGAAAATGACATCATTTGACTCTTTTAATTATCAGGTGCAGGGATATTCCCATCCAGTTCGTGTTGTCCCATCATGTGGGGTAACTTTGAATCAGGGCGTTTTTACACGCATATCCCTAGTGCAAAAATTATATAGGCTAATATATCTGCTATATTATGCGGCTATATAGTATTTTCCATAAATATCCATGTTTGAAATTTTCCATATATGGAGCACAAAAAGTGGGATATCTGGTCACAAATTCCATACGGAAGTTGCTCGTGGTGCTTGCAAAATATGTGCAATTATCCGGTTTTACATCATGTACAAAACATAAGGCAAAAGTTCAGGACATGGAGACTATGTCAGTCTATGTGCAATTAAGCGGGTTCGTCTGTAATTATACACCATATGAAACCCTAATTATTCGCATTTCCTCAACACTATGCTGCTATGTACGAAATGTGATTACCAGGGGCGGCACTAATTCATGGATTTTAATGATGCTTTGATCACACTTAAAAGTTAGTAAGAAAACGCCTTTTCAGATTAATCAAATCGGTTGTTTTCATACAATTGTTCTTAAATTTCTCGAAAAAAAGGAGTTTGAAATTTGGTCTATTCCATAAATACCAATGTTAAGCACTTTTCATCGTCAACGGCCATACCACGTTGAAAACACCGGTTCTCGTCCGATCCCCGAAGTTAAGCGACGTCGGGCCCTGTCAGTACCTGGATGGGTGACCGCCTGGGAATACAGGGTGCTGTTGACTGTATTTTTTAAAAAATTGTTTTGTAAGTTTTGAGTTAGCATTTTTTAAGTGCTGTTTTTTGTTTTAATATATTTTTTTAAGTTTTATAAAAGCTTTATAAAAAAATGTCGTTAATTATACGTTTGTAAATTTCAGTAACCCAGCCACAGCCAGGGTTATATGAAGTGGTTCAAATATTGAATTTATATGGGTATAAAGCTTACCTGCACAGGTAGTTTGTTTGAAAAAATGATTCAAATATTGTCTCAAATATCATTTCGATGGTCTAGAACGCCTTGATACGAGTTTTTTAAAAAAAGTTTCGAATAAAAACCGTCATGACCAGCAGTTCGAACTGGTTGGAACAGGATTTGAAACTGCGAATCTCTTCGTTGGCCATTGTAATTTGTATCGTTAGTTCAAGGGCATGCAGTTCTAAAAGTAAAAGTGGTTGGTGTTTCAGAACGGAAAACAAGGTGACGACGATTCAACGTCAGTAAAATGAATCGAATAGCAGTTTATTAATCAGCCTCGATTGATTTACAACGTTCCGTTAGGCCTAAATTTGGATTTGAATCAGCCTGTCGCGTAGGACCCGTGGCGCCACTTATCGGCCATTTTCCGAAGCAGGCAACCAGGAAAAAAAAAGTTATTTCTACCATCTTCTGCCGCAACAGGTTGTTCAGCTGTTTGCCTGGAATCTGGTTCGACAATCGCGGGTTTGCTTGTGGTTTTAACCCTTTCGCTTTCCATGACTGCGTTCGCGAAACCTTTTGAGCGTGATCAAGAAGAAACCCGGGTCGGACTTACGTCGCGTCCAGTTTCTAAGTGAATGCACGGTTGCTGCCGAAGGGGACGAAGCTGGACCCTATAAATATATATAGTCCCGAAAACTTGGAGAAACAGTTATCCGAAGAAACGTAAGTTGCTTAGGATAGTGGCGAACTTGTGGTTAGGGAATGGAACTTTTGCGTCCTTTTGCCCTCGTTCAATTTAGCCGAAATGGCCGAATTCAATGTGTTAGGCCCTGTCTGGTAGATGGCCAGCTGAAGAGGCTGGACATGAGAACGAGGGCTGGTACTCTGAAAATGGGTTTCTGGGCTTGATTTCTGCATTTGCTGAACTAGTGCAGGCAAGGCTTGATTTGCATATTCGTAATGCACGTCCGCATTTGTACAAACTTAGTTTGCTCATTTTACAAGAAGAGCACAGGCTCATTTTTACAAGTATTTCCAGCACTGCTGCAGAAGCTGCCAGGCAGTATTATGCCATAATTGTGCAGTTTTTACAAGTGTAAGTACGCAGTTAAAAGTACAGGATTTCCTATACTTTCCTGCACGTTTTATGGTTTGAATGAAACAACAAAATCACTGCAGATTTTTGTGGGAATGTGCAGGTACTATTTTATGCAATAATATTTATAACTTCAGCTGTGCAATACCTCTATGGAGTGCACTTTCAAATTCTTTCTTCAATTGCACAATATTCAAAAATATGTAAATGCAAAAAATAAATTGCATTGCCAAATATAAATTGTTTCGCGTGTGAATTCCTTGAGACTGGGTTAATTTGTGAATTTCTTGCTACTGCACCTGTTTTTGTGGCTAGATTTAGGTGTCTTCTGCACAGATATTAGCCATGTGCTAATTTCGTGCATTCTTATTTTATCATGCTTCTTGCTGTCTTGTACACTGTTCTTGAATCCGTGCCCATTTCACGCGAATGTCACGTCTACTCTTTACTTTATCATCATGGCCTAGCTGAAACTTTGCTGATCTTGTAACAAGGGCACATGTCTTCATTTTAAAGTCTTGTATTAATGATATTAGATCAACTGTGAAATTTAACCATTACAGTACTCGGCACGTGCTAATTTCGCATAAATGTGAATTATAGTTTGATTTTATTCTGCGGCTAACTTATGTCGTATTCCTGAATCAATGATGCAGACCGTGCAGTCGACTAGTTTCATTCGTATTTCTAGAATTTATTTCTTGATTTGGGAGGCTGGAAGCTGTCTTGTGTACTGTCCTCGATTGATTGAAACTGAAAGGCAAATTTTGGTGAAATTTGTCACTTCCCGTTTATATCCAGCAATTTTGGGAAGCCTAGCTGTGATTTTCACAAGAAAACTGTCTTTGGCTTAGTTTAGTTAGGGACAGCACAACAGCACTTGTACTATCTCCATGTTGGAGGCAAGTTGTTGTGTCTAAAAATAGTTTGCCCTTTTATTCATTGATTGGGAATAAATAAACATGCTATTGCTATAGACTGTTTAGTTTTTAATTAATAAGACTGTAATCGTCTTGTTGTAAATTCCAAACAGTAGCTGTCCATCAGGTTGTTCTGTCATCAAAACGACTTTTTACTGCTTTGATGTATTCAAACTTTAATTGCTACATATGTATACCCTGTGTAAATGAATAACATCTCTAAAAGCATAAAATATTCTGGTCCCGTCTTGGGACACGTGTATATAAATGAACCTGTCTAAAAGCATATTTTTCACTAGTTTCAAGCATATGTATGCATTTAGACAGGTTCTACCGCATATAAATGGTTAAATGTATTATATAATTGAGGCTAGGTCTTACCCAGTGAACATATTTCAGCTGAACGAAAAGCCCACAGAGGTTTTGTGACCATGAGTTGTTTCCGTGTTATCAATCAGGAAAGTGTGCGGTTTATTATTAAACCTGTAAGGCGTTACTACTATGCAAGGGCCCAAGGCCATAATTCAGTCTGAGTATCATTTCTGTTCAGATTTGATTTATGGCTCAATTCCTTATTACACTGATAATTAGCAAACTACATAAATAAAAATGATTGGGGAAATTTCAAATTTGCTGTAGCAACAGCTGAATTATTTTCTTGGCAAGTTTGTTTTGTTAACATCTTTCATCACTTCTGGTTTTGATTTCATGACCGAGAAATGCGGCGGAAAATTCTGTTGGTGAAGTTTCTTACTCTTGTTCTAAGTGCGATTTTTGGATGTTTTTAGCTAAATCATACCAAAGTATCAAGTCTGATATGAGAAGTTCCTGAATCAGATAGTATACAGTATTCAAGGGGTTTAAACCTCCGTTTTATTGGGGCTAAAAGGATTCGTGACATGTTTTACTTTCAGCTCATAACCAGTTTGCTCTTATGAGATGTTTGTTGCCAGTCAAGAGTAAGGGAAAGCGTAGGTCACTGCAAAGGTGTTACCATGTTACAAGTGTTTGTTTTATTTCGTCATTAAGCTAAGCGTTCCAGAAAATTTGTGGAATAAAGGGGTTAACTTATTTCATTGCCATATTTTGCTGCGTTGGCACTTTGCGCCATTACCTGGGGGGCAAAAAACATTGGTTTTTAAGTACAATTAAAATTGAGCTTCTTGGAGGAAGGAGAAGGTAATTTTCATAGAAAGTCAAGGTAATGTCGCTGGCTTTAATTTCTGCTGCTAAAAAGTTCTACCTTCTCTTCCTAATTTTAGTTACTCTACTGATCTACTCTATCTGAGCGCTTTTGTGGTTTTATCAGCTTTAGATCTGATTTATTTTCGATAAAATCTCTAAAATATGGGTTTTATGCAAATGTTTTGAGGCTATTTTCCCCTCTTTTCGTTGGTAACCCAAACTGGCTATAAAGGGTTGATGCAAGTAAGGTCAAGTATGTGTCGGATTTCTTAATTTCTAAGGAGTTTTTCTCATACAAAAACTAGTTTCCTGGTCTAGTTGTTGTGACATTTTTTTCCTTTTCTGACCACATCACTCTAAGTAGGTTAATTTCTTGTCGATTTTAGGAAAATTGAGAATATAGGTGCAAATCAATAAATAACAATACATTTTTGTTTATTTAATATGGTCCACCCTAATCATGCAAGCTAATGGGATTGTGCGTCCAGACAATGTTTTAATTTAAATTCAAAAACACAGATGATCATTAATCGAATATGTTACTGTGACAGTCTTTGTATATAATTTGGCTGTCAAATTATTTGGCAACCCTTTAGGATGTGATTTATAAACCAACGTTTTTTGCAGTGAAAACATGCTGTATCATGCACTTCTTTACAGGACATGTATCTAAACTAATTGTTGTACAATTAACATTTGTCTCAACGAGTAGTAAATCACAATTAGTTTCTAGTAGATTTTTTGTTTTGTTAAAATTAGTACTTATATGCGAGACTTATCGGCTTAAATTTTAATAACTCAAAATGTAAACAACCCTGTTTACAGCCCTATTTACGCTGAGTCTTAGTTGAAATTTGGTTATGTTTACTATTAAGAAATTAGGATGTCATTCATAGTCTCATAGAATACGTCGCCAACATCTACAAGGATGGATTATTGAAAAAAAGGGATGTATGATTGCAATTAACTGAATTAGTACAGCCTGCCTCAAGTCTAAGTCTGAAGCATAATATGATGTTCTAAGATTTTGGGGGTAATACTTTTTTAGTTACTACAATTCTTGCCAACTTTTTTGTTTAATTTTTGTATTAAATAGCACTCCTCTGTGAAGCCCTGATTCTCGGCGTGTATTCGAACTCACCGTGGAGCCAAGTTTACTTGTATGTTTAAAACTGCATGTACCCAAACTCCAATTGTTAAACACAAGTTTGGTGCAGACTTCCACAAATGCATGATGCATTTTTTTAAAAAAAAACTTGAGTACAATGTTTGATTGCCGAATAAACTTTATTAATCGAATTTGAGGCCTTCGCGGGTTCATGCGGCTGAGTGAGTTTCTGCTAAGTGAGAAGCGAATTGATTATGATGTAGTAATGAACTTAATCTTCCAACGCATCCACCCCCCAAATAGACAGTCATTAACGACTCGTCAGATCTTAAAAGTTAAGGTCGAGGATTAGGGGATCGGACAGCAAAACGCAATCTGAATTTACATGCGAATCCCGTAAGTACAAGTATAAGTTTGCTTTGGGGTTTTCTCTTTAGATGCAGACTTTGTCATTTAGGTCGCTGCGTCTAATTAAAATAGAAAGTAGGCCTAGCTGCCGATTTCTTCTTTGGATGAGCAGATCTTTGGACTGCGTAGTCTGCATTAACTCGGACTCCACTTGACTTAACAGATTTCCTCAAAGGATTACTTTAACCAAGCGGTTGCCTGCTGCGCGAGTTTACAACGAGGCACTTTTTAACACATGTTAAGCAGTTTTTAATTAGCCACATTAACATTTTATTCACCCCTGATTAATATTTTCCAGTTCAAGGATAAGTCGCGCAAGCACCGTCTTTGCAGAATCACAAATGAGGGTGGCAAGCACGCGTATCGGCTTCTTCGGAAGGTAAACACCAGAAACACTGTTTTTGGACCCATTTCCAAAGGGGACCGGAACGCCTGTTGTAAGATTTGTCGGATTCTACCGTTGGGCGTTGACGCCACCGGGATTGCTCCGGAGACTGTGCTCTTTCAATTTTGCTGGATTTGCAGCACGGAAGTTGCGCCAAGTTGTAAAAGGAAGAATCTGCAAAAGTAAGTTGGTTCTGTACAGAGTGGCGAAATTTCTCACCAGCTTCTGTTTGCACTTCACGAGGTGCTAACAGATGACGTTTGCAGGTGGATCGATCCCTGGTTTATCTTGAGCAATGTGTGCGGGATGCATTGGCATCCTCGTTCGGAATTAAGCGGGGTAAATTAAGCGACTAAACCCATTGTATGTTAATGAGTGGGATGGTGAAAAATAGGCAGCAGGATTAAATATTCACGCCGTTGTCACTCGGATGCGGCTTTCGGAGGTTTGCCGTGAAATATCCACGGAAACTTTACCCGTAGCGCGGCTTTTTAATCTCATTCCTGCTCCGGACAGGTACTGTGTCGAAGAAAAAGCTTGCGTTAGGTAGCGATGTGATGAAGAGGTATAACTGGTTGTTAATCTTGTAACCTGCAAGTTTCAAAATTGTGGTTTTGTTGGAAATCTGCAGTTTAACATTTGGTAAAAGAAATGTTAACGTTTTATTGCATTCTTCCTGTGGTTATGTAGCAATTTGGGATTCTGCAGTTTTATGCCACCAACAGAAAACGAAAAGTGTAACATCAGGGAATACATTTACTTGAACATTTCCATGAGCTATTTATAACCACTCTAACCTAGCTATTATACTATGTACCATTGCTAGGAATATAAAGTTAGATTACTTGTTATGTAGTTTAGGCTTGCCTTGTGCTATATATATATATATGTATATGTATATTGAAAAGTAAGTGGAGATGCATGAATCATGATAGGACTATATTGAATAACAACAGGGCAATTGTTTTGATTAATTCTCTACTCTGGTTTCTGTTAAATGGATTTTATTATTTTGATAATCTCGTGTTCATATTTTGCCAGTATTAGGAATGTGCACTGGTATACTAGGTCTAGCTATTAAATACCGAGATTGCATGACGCTTTAACTTATCTTTAATCATATTAATTATATTTTAAATAACTAAAGCCCTGCTCAACACCATTTACTCAACACATGTCAGCTGATTCCGTAATTTTTTTTCACTTTATTACCCTGCTCAAAATTTATTCCCTTGAGTGCAAATTTGATTTCAGATAACAAGGGGAAAAAACACAACCTTTTCAAAGGATGCTTGATAGCAGACTAAATGTGTCAAAATTACAGTGAAATGCAACTTTTAAGGGAATGTTTGGGACACCTACCCAGTTCAATCCACTACCCTTTTTCCACTAACTGTGCTTGTTTTCTTTTATCCTGACCTTATATGTGTATATATAATAAACTATGTTGATAAGGTTATGCTAAATAAAAGTCAAATAAATATTACCGTTTAAATAAAAGTGGGATAAGCAATAAAATAACTCGGCAGTATTGGGGAAAAAAATATTACTTTTTTTTATTGCTTAATACTTTCAAAAGTTGCAGACGTGAAAACTGCCTTGAAAAGCCGCATAAATAGTGGCGCAAACAATTCCTCATATTAATTTCAAGGTAAAAGTAAATGAATTTCATAACTTTTGTTATCTTTGTGCATTGGTAATAAAATATCCAGTTGACACCAAATTTAGCAATTGCGTTTGACTGTTTAGCGAGAATATGACTGACCCAAAATTTGGTTCAAATAAACCAAAATAGGCGTTGTCACATTAAAGTGTGATTTTCTATTAAAATGTGACTGTGGCTCAAACTCTTCCATGTTTTGAATTAAACTTGTATTTTATTGATTTTGCTGATAATTTCACACCAACTGTTCAAACTAATGTCTATTGAGGGTGTTATATTTGCAGAAATTTTTTTTGTTGTTGTTGTAGAAAATATATAGTTTTAAAAGGCTTTGAAAGCCTTAAGTTTTGTAACGAAAATTTGTCAAAACATGTTATGGTATCGCTTGGCTCCATAAATTATAATATTCAATTTCAATGCCAGACTGATAAATCAGCTTAACTGCTCCGGATAAATGAAAATTTAGTGAATTATATTTCCTGCGTGCGAGATGGCATTTTTCATCTATGAACATTGTGACCCGTTAAATTGGAAGAAATTTCCAGTGGTAGTTTTGGGTGCAGGGTCTACGTCAATTTAGATTTTTCAAAACTCAGTAAATTAATTATTTTTAAATTTGTATGTAAAACATAACTGATTCGATGCTTTTTTCTTGGTAGTTTAAATGTTTAGCACTTTTAACAGATCAAAATACATAAAATCCAGAATATTCTAATTATGCAATGATATTTTTGTATAATTTTCCATAATTCGTTTGATTTTGTATTTGAATTTCTTTTAAGATAATTGTGCTTGGCAATGATCGAGGATCCTTATTCTTAACATAGTGGTGCAAATAATGTTTGCTCACACTGACATTTTCATGACAATATGCTACTTCCTTTTGAACAAATACAATCGAGCTTAATGTATGCCATGGGGACATCAGTTTAATGAGACTAAATGGCTGATCATGCAATTAGACTGCATCTAATGGGAATCATTAATGCCATTCCCACTCGTGTCCATCATTTGATTAACTCTAAGGGCCACTGCTCTAGTTTTTGGCCAAATAGCTTTACAGTCTATGAAATTATCTTGAATTTTGCTTGTTGTTTTTTTCACAGCGGATTTATGTCAATGACCAGTAAAATTTGAATTGCATATTTTTTTTCCTCCAGATTGACTGGGTTCTGAGGAACTGACATGGCGTTGGGCTTCTTTTTAATCATATTTCTGGGATCCGCTTGCATATCATACCAGTTTGAACTAAGTCAGGAAAATACATATACATTTTCCCAAACGCAGTCCTTTATCGAAATTCGTCCATGGTGGCCTTTGCGAGAGGAAAGAGAACTCGAATTTCAATTTAGGTAATTTAGTTTTTGTAACGAGTTTGTATATTTGTTTTTACTGTAATTTAATTCTAATGTTTCTAACTGCTGTGTTTTTAACAATTCGCAGAACTCAACTGGCCCATGGGCTTTTGGTGCATCATGGGATACTTAACCAACCCAACAGACTTGGCTACGATTTGTATATAAAATTAGAAAAAGGCAGACTACGGATCATTCATATTTTTGACAACGATGTCACAAGTCTTTTCATTGGCAAAGGTATTGATCGAAATGTCGTTTTTTTCTCCAAAAATACCGAATTTAACAAGTTGCTTATGTTTCATGCTTTGCTAGATATGTGTTGAATCATTTTTTTTTAAATTTAAGTATTATATAATTGCAAATCATAATGTTTAGTAAAATTTGTCTAAACAATTTCCAATATTTTTCTGTAATTTTCTAATTCTTTTATGCAATTCTGAATATTTTTAAATAAGCTGACAGCTGCGTATCTGTTTTTGTTGTCTAGGTCTTAACGAAGATGTGTGGCATAAAGTTAAATTGTCCATCGATCCAGCTTCTGCTAATATAACTATAGTCCTCGACGACCATCCCAAGACCATTGTTCCCAAATCGTTAAATAACAAGCGGTTCTATGGCGTAAACGGGGATTCTGTCCAGACGGTTTTGTTTTTCGGTGGGCTGAACCCCAACGACACAATTTGGGCAAGACAGTATGGGTACGAGCAATTCATCGGGTGTCTCGGGGATATCGTTCTTAAAGTTAACAACAATTCGATAGATCACTTGGAAACTTTTTCACACGCCCAGGTAATGGCAGCTCATCATGACATTTCGTTTAATGTCGAATTTATGGGGCATTAACTTTGAATTTTCATTGACCGTGATAGATTCAAATGGGATGTATCGATAGGTGTTACACTGATGACTTGTGTCTGCACAGAAGCATTTGCGTAAACCATTATTACATGGTGTCATGCGATTGCTTTGGAACTGGCCACGAGGGAGCTGTGTGTGGGTTTGATGGTAGGACCTCTTAATAATGTTGGAACCTAAAACTTTTCTAAAACAGGAACTGCTTTCCAGTTTACTTATTAATGGTGCTGGTTTTTTTTCCAGATCTGGCAACTGTAACATTGCGTGGCTATTCTTATGTGAGTTACAAAATATATGACTGGGTGGACAAGGTGCATTCTGATCACACGAGGATTAGCCTGACATTTAGGGTGAGTAAATTTAATCATAACGCTTGTTTGGTAATGATGTTAGTGTGATGCTTTTTGGTTGTGCTCACAGTATAACTTGGGCTATGTTTCATTGTTTTAAATCCAACTGAAGTCTTTAAGGTTTGTCATTTGGTGTAATTTTTCCTAAATTTTCAGGGGAGTGTTGTTCCTGATTATTTTGATTTACGCTTTCAGACTTCCTTTGACGATTCCGTACTCTTTTATGGATTTGGGGAAACCCCCATCCCAAACTACATAGCAGCTAGCCTAAAGAATGGTTCTATTCATTTTGCAATTGAATTTGGAGATGGTCCAATGTCGGTGACTATGGGAAAACATTTACATGATGACTGGTATGTCTCATCAATGCTTAGGCAGCATACAGTTTTTTTCCGATCTATGTTTTGCAAAGATTATTGAAGAGTATTTTGAGCGTGCCTATTAATATCAAAAAAAAGTATTTTGACCAGTGAAAATTACATTTATAGGTGGCATAATTTGACCGTCTTGCATCATGGAAAGTCGTTGAAGGTTTCTTTGGATGGCTTTGACTATCCCAGTGGTACTTTGGAAATAACTGGCAATCATCATTTGCATTTGGATCCAAGATTTTACTTGGGTGGCGTTCCAATTAAAGCTCCAAAATTCGGTATGGCAGAAAAAACAGTAATTTTTTTTAGCATGTTCTTCTTGTATAACTTTAGAAAAAATTCATTTGTTTTTGTAGGCTTAAAAAGTATCAATAATTATGTTGGTTCCATGAAGGAAGGTTATTTCGGTACCGTTTCCATCCTTGAACGCTTAAAACATGAAAGCGCCGAAGCTGGTTACCATGGGTGGGTGACCAACATTTATTTGTCAAGTTTTAGAGAAATGTTCACACAATGGCGCACAGCTTATGCGTTTTCCGGTTTTCCGTAGATTGTTCCCACCAGAATACGGATTCGAAGAGGTGGAGGTGTTGCCCGTCACATTCTTTTACCCCGAATCGAAAATCCGGCTGACGGCCAATCGTCGCGACGGACTTAGTTTACATCTAGATTTTAAAACGAATTACTCGATGGCTATCTTGGCCCATTCGGGCATCTCCTCCGACAATTCCACTGGTCACTGGGAACTTGGTTTGGAAAACGGAGCGGCCATCATCCGCATCGTAGCCGGCCACCTGAAAAACGTTACCATCTATCCAGTGAAGTTGGGTCGCAACTTAAACAATGGCAAGTGGCACAACGTGAAAATGGACATTTCCAAAGGCAAGGCGCAACTAACGGTAAATTACCAGCTGAGCGAGGCCGAAGTTATCAATGTGCCAATTACGTTTTCCGACAAGATTTACATCGGCGGAAGCATGGAGAATCCTCAATCAGGTAATTTGAATTATCAACAGATTGTACCTTACTAACTTAGTTGTCTTTTTATGATTAGGGCTGCTAGTTCCCATTCCTTTTGAATATAATACCAAAACGCATTTTTCCTTTTGATTATGGTCGGCTGTAAATTGGTTAATTTTGGTCGATTCTTTATTAGGTTTTGTCGGGTGCATGCGTCAGATCAGGTTAAACTCTCAGTATATGGATCCACGGAACCTGATAGATTCAGATCAAATAGAGGGCGGGGAAATCAGCATGGACAACTGCCAATTGGTGGATCCATGTGCCAGACCCGGCGCATGCGAACACGGTGGCAAATGTTTTATGCAAGGCAAGAAGGTGTTCTGCAACTGCACCGGAACTGGATATACGGGCCAAACATGCCATTTCTGTAAGTTCAGTTTTCAATTCCAATTGCTTTTGCAGCTGTGGCCACGAATAGCGCATCTCGTTGTATCGAAACGGTATGTCGTTTCAGCATTGTATCGGCGTACTTGCGAAGAGCTGTTTTTAGTTGGGTTTCGCCGCGAGGGTGTATATATGATTGACATCGATGGCAATGGACCACATCCTCCTGCCTATGTCTATTGCGACATGGCCAACGAACTGACCACAACTACTATCATTACCAATCTTCCAACAGAAATGGTATTTTTTTTAAATTTGAAGTGCCCCATTTATTCGTCAAGCAGTCTCAACGGGCTGTACATTTAACCGATGCTTTGCTTCTTACAGGTGGTTCGGAAAGCAGGATTACAGAGTTTTCGAATGGAAGTGTCCTACAGAAATTTTACACCTGATATGCTTCAAACACTGATTAGACACTCAAAAAATTGCTCTCAACTGATCAAGTTTGATTGTTTCAAAGTCCCATTGGGGTGAGGTCAAACTACATCTTAGCTCTTTCATTTAGTCACAGACCTGTGTGGCAATATGGCAATATTTGCCGACAATGTTAGGTTTCCCCATATTTCTTCTTATTTTTTTGGCGCTAATAGCTCGTTGTTGATTACTTTTTAGGTTGCGCTCGTTCACCTGGTTCCGAACGTCTGACAAAGGGAGATATTTGACTTCCTTTGGCAGCAAGCAGGATAGCCATTGTAAATGTGGAGGTTAGTTGGAAAGGAATTGAAGCACGCGCAGTTTAGGGCCTTTGAGATTTTTCATTGTTTGTTTTCGAAACAAGCAGGACTTAGAGGTATTATTTTCTTCCAAAATTAGATGCAGGAAATTGTTCAAATCCCTTAAAATACTGTAATTGCGATGCGGCCGACCAAAGGTGGCGTTCCGACGAGGCAGAGTTGCACGACCCTAAGCAGTTGGGCATCACAGAAATGTATTTCTTACAACCGACCGACTTGCCAAGCGATGCCGAAGGTCGAATCACTTTAGGGCCGTTGAAATGTCTTGAGATGGGTGAGTGGCATTTCCTTTTTAAACTCTTATTGCATCCTCTAAATACAGTGAATCTTTTTATATTTCTTTGTAAGTTTTTTTAAAAGTGCACCCAATCATAAGCATTTTTCTCTTTGATGTAGATACGCAGCAGTATGTCATCACATTTAAAACTTCAGAATCCTACTTGGAGATTCCGGGATGGAAAACCGGGGATTTAGCTTTTAGCTTTCGGACTTCACACAAACGGGCCATACTGTTTTATCAACCCGCTCACTATTCTGCACATAGCCATTTCAAGATTTTTCTAGTCAACGGTGAGTTGGTTTGAGTAAAGCAAACATTAGCAGGTAGCGGGAAGGAGCCATTCATAATATTCCTGATTTTTTTTTTAGAAAATGAGTTGTCCTTTGAGTTTTCTATTCGAGGCGAACCAAAGAGCGTCAACGTGAGCAGCCAAACCCCTTTGAATTCTGGAGAATGGCAGCAGGTATGGGTTGACTATGACAAACACCACGTCAGGTTCACCATTAACACCGAGTCCAGGATGATAGATCTGGAGAAAAACGAGGAGTTTGGCCTTTTCGAAGGCACTCTGTATGTGGGCGGAGCACCACAGTAAGTAATCCTCTTTTTTACTGTTTCCGCTTCAGAGTCGGTCGCATTATGCTTTAATTGCGACAATCTATTTGTACGATATTTTTAGAGAATTTCTGGGAGAAAGCAATATCAAGGATGGATTTGTTGGATGTCTAAGAGGGTTGGTCATAAACGAAGAAGTGACTAATCTTTTCGCTTATCTAAGTCCAAGGTGAGACCTCGTATTTGTAAATTGCCTTCATCGCCTCATTAAAATTGTGTTTTTTAAATGTATTTTTGCTTTCTTTTAGAACGCCTCAAATTGTGACTGGGTGCAAACCATCCTGCGATCCAAACCCCTGTAAAAACGGTGCGACCTGTAACGAACGCTGGGGCACATACACTTGCGAGTGTGCCAACAAGTTGGCTCATTCTGGGGAACATTGCGAGAACAGTAAGTCGCTCTTTAATATAAAGCGATTATTCACGTCATGAAAAAGTTGGTGAATTTGTTGTTGTATTGATGTCAACGTGTGAAGGACTTTTTTAAAAAGTTGAAGATACACAATATATATTTTTTTACATTGGTATTCTTAAAATTCTCTTGCATGCCGCAATGTGTATTTATTAGCCTTCATGTAATTTTCTACAAAAACAAGCACAAATTGTATTTTTCCTTGTTTTATGTAAGTTTAAAATTGATAAAATTCAATACAAATTTGGGAAATATTAATACAACTTATTTTGAACTTGAAATTGCCTTTGCCAATCACATTGTCCGAGTTTTCGATAATCTGATGTAAGTTCGGTCCACATCGTTGTTCTGCTGCAATTTTATTGAACAATCCAGCTTTGTTACTGTATTTTCATTTTCGTCTTGACTGTTTTCTACCATAATCTACAGTGAAAGGCCGTTGATTCAATGCATTTCTCTTTTTTAGATATCAATGATAACGGAGTGACATTTGTCACCGAAAACGGTCATTTTCATCAGTTATATATATTGGAAGGAAACGAGGGCACCGAGATTCCGCCAATCTTGACGGAGGATATTCTAACCAACATACGCACTTACGATTCCAAAGGCCTCCTGTTGTATGCCCACGATCAATACAATAACTTTGTTCAGCTTCACATCCAAGATGGCAATCAACTGGTTTTCACTTTTAATTCCTTCCGACAGTTGGTGCAAGGCATTGTCACATATAATGGTAATCATTTTTTCTATCTGCATTTATTTGTTTAGTAGGATTTAAAAAAGTTTTTTGCAGTTTCAAATGTTTTATTTCTAGATTTAACCAAGGGAAAATCCGTTCAAATCAAGGTCCAACGTGAGCTAGAACAGACAATTCTTCAAGTAAATGACGTGCAATCGGTTATCCCTCATCCACTAAAATTGGCTGACAAATATCGACAAAATCCTTGGGTTTCTGGGCAAGAATTAGGTATATAAATTATTGAATTAAAGGTGCTAAGCGATTTTATAGAATAAAAGTTTATGCTGGTAGTGTTTTTTTTTAGAAATTGTAAAGCCACCCCGCCCGCCGGTCGAACCGAAACCTTATTTGCAGATCTTCCTTGGTGCTCTGGACAAGGGCACGATGGAATTCTCTCTTCCTGGTTTTATCGGCTGCATGACTGGACTCAAGATTGGACAGTCGGTTTTCAATTTGGTGCGCTTGGTTGACGAAAACCCAGGCACAGAGAGTAAGTGCTTGTTTTTCTCTCGTAGATGCAAGTCGTGTAAATTTCTATGTAAATTTGGTTATCTTATGTCTTAAATGTCCCTAATCACGAAGAGTAATTTAATTTCGTGTTGATATTTGCAACTTATAATTTTATTGTGTATAGTGTATCGTGAAATGAAAATCTATGAATTAATGTTTGGATTTCTATTTTGATCATTATTTAATTTTAAATGCAAATAAGGCATCTAGCTAAAGACCTTTGGTTGTTTTCGGGGTGATGTTTAGTAGTTTTGTTTTTTATCTTCTTGCAGATTTTCGAAAGAGTTGCAGAATGTCCTGCGACACAGATCCCTGCAAAAATGGCGGCTACTGCATAGAAGACTGGCGCAATGTTCAGCACAAGTGCGAGTGCAACCGAACATCCTATTTTGGCAAATCTTGTGAAAACGGTAAATACTAGTCTTGTAATTCTTGAGTCGTGTGATTTTTGTTAATTACACTCGAAGATTTGCATCTCCCAATAACCCCGTTTTATATTTAGATATTGGGGCCAATTTCGACGGACAAACTTTGGTGAAATATAGTTTTGTTCCCGATGCCTCCACTTACCAACAAGTCAAGGTTCAACTGGCCTTTTCTTCCAGTGCATCCTTTGAGTCGCCGGCCGTGATCTTATTTGTAAATTCAAAAGTTGAGTAAGTGTTTCAGAATGCTAGTGGTCCTCAAAAGCCAAGCTCTCTTTTTGTATCCTTTCTTCCCAATTTTATAATTGATATCACCTCGATTGGTCGTGATAAAGTTTTCGTTTTTTTCGAAAATTCATCATAAATGTGGTTTTTTTAGTGAACGTAATTATGTTCTTGTTGCTCTTACACCTACCGGCGAATTGCTTTTTGAGGAGGAGGATGGAAGTCAAAGAGGTGGGCTGACGTTGATTTTCTCCTTTGTTTTTCAAAATCCAAAAGCAGATTTCAGTTGGTCATATATATTGTTTCTCTCATAAGTTATTCGAGCGGTCGTGAAAAATCCTAGTGGGGACACTTTCCTCGACGGCATGAGGCACTGGATCTTATATCACAGAAACATGGATCAGGTGTATTTCTTGGTATGTTTCCATTAAATCGAAGGATCGTTTATGACAGACAGCGCTTTGCTTATGCTTTCAGAATTTGCATTTTGCTCATTCCAGGTTGATAACGTAGTTATCCCGGTAACTCGAGCCCAGGCACGTGTAGACGCCGACATGAATAATCCTCGCTTCGGTGGCGAGAGCAACGATGTCGTCATGGTTGGTGGAATGGAGTATATCGATAACCGATTTAAAAATTACATCAACTACAAAGGATGTCTTTCCAGTAAGAATTGTGAAATATTTTGTTTTTAAAAATTAATATTATAACATGTGCTAAATTAGAATGGGATAGTTTTACACATTTAGCATCACAAATTTAGGATTTCTCGAAATTTGTATGTAGTCCATCTCAGCCAACTTTGTTTGCAGATTTGGTGATAATTCGGCCATAAATTCTTAAAATTCTTTTATAACATTAAATTTCAGATGTTATCATCGTCATAGATTCGTTTAATATTTTTCCTCTGGACACTGCATATGGCCTTCGTCCGGGTGGCCAAAATTTACACGTGGTAGGTCATATCATCAATGGCCACTGTGCTTCGTTTGGTAAAGCATTGCGTTTAGGCGACAATTCAACTGGCACTTTGGGTTTGGTATGTTTCGATTTTTGTAGTCATTGATTTGTTTTGGGTTGCATTACTCGCGCGACTGATAAGTCTCTGTTTGTGTTCAGTATCTTCCACCCGAGTGGAAGCCCCCATCCCCTGTAAAAATACCTTACACGGTGATGAAGCAAAAGGATCGAGATTTGGAGTTCCGTAATGCGGAAGCCACAACCAGACGTAAGAAACGTTTCTTACTTGTCGTTTTTCTTCCAGCGGCATGGGGTCTCAATTCTTGTTTTCACTACCTTGTTCCTTTAGGCGTTGGTTTAGTGCTCGGGATATTCTTATTGATTTTGATCATTGCTTTGGGGATTTATCTCTGGAGAGTTGACTGGAAAGACAAGCAGTATCGTTACGAAGAAGAATTCGATGATGAAGGGATCAATTTTCCTCAGAAAAAGCTAAGACTAGGCGAGAGCAGTGACCTTCATAGTACGTGCTGTTAACTTAGAATTTCAAACTTTCCGTTTCCGACAATGCTCATGTTGCTTTCTGTTCTGTATTTGATCAGTTTATAGAAATAATAACGGACTTTATTATCACGAGCCGAGTGAAATAAATTTGTTAAAGGCTGAACCACCGTACGCTTATGAAGAAACTTCGCTTCTTCACGAGGATAAACTTCCGTTTCTTGTTGACAACGAAGAACCAACTTCCGAAGCAGATACAAAACCGATGGAAGACAGCGAAGGTATGTCAAAACCGCATTTTGCCATGTTTTCATGAAAAATAGTGCAGGCGGGGATATGGTTGATTATATTTGAACGTTCTCTTTTGTTTAGACGACATTGAACCAACGTCCGATCAAGAATCTCCTCTGAAAATAGAACCATCTCAAGAAATGGACTGGGATCCTTCGGCATGTAATCCAGGTGACTTTGTTTCTGAGGTGAGTTACCATTGCAGATATTACCCCACATATTGCTATCATGTAATCTGCACTTGAAAGTTGCTTCGTCGAGGGGAAGACTTTTCTTCGAATGTGCTTTGCCGGTTTCCTAAATTTCATCGATTCCTCGTCACTCCATTTCCTATACTAACTTTCCATTTTAATTAGGAGTCAATTCCCGGTAAATCTTCGGACGACAACGAGGTAGGCCTTCGTGCAAATATTTTATGCTTTTTATCAATTTATGGTTTTTGATTATAATTAAGACTCGGTGTTGGGTGGTGATGCAGATATGCTATCGGGAAATTCTCAAAATTTTAAGATCGCATGCACAGTAGATGAAGTCAAAAACAAACACAAAATTTCCACACGAAAATCTTTTTTTAAAAAGTGCACTTTTTTTTGCACGCTTTTCCCCTTTAATCAAATAGTCGATAGACGATCTTGGTGAACTCAGTGATGACGAATTCAGCGATCGTGATCCACAAATCAGTCCTCGTACCGGAGTCCGAGCACCTCTCAGTACAGTTAGTGAGGTAACTATGTTGCTGGCATGCTGTTATGTTGCTTGGGTTTGTACAAGGTTTGGGGATGGATTCGCGATTGGTTGAGTCAGTTTGGGGATTTCCTCTGTTCTTTATTGTGCCATATTTTGAGATACTTGAACGAAAATGATCATTTTTGTAGTGTAAATTTTGAAAACTTAGGTTTTGTCAAAATACTTTTTATTGCCAAAATTCCCTACAGGCGCGGAAATCCAAATGAAATATCCTTCAGAATGAACCTTAATTGCCTCTCAAAGTGAAGACATATTCCGAGAATGTCTCTTCAAAAATGATAAAAAAAATAATGAAGACTGTAGTGCAAAATAAACTGTCAAAATTGTTTCAAATATTTTCTTGCTTCCATTCAAAATGAAATTCCAAAATATGTGAAAGAGCACTGGAAATTGCCCTCAATTCAAATCTAGATAAAGCACGATTTTGTATATTTTGCCGAGGTCTAATTTCTATCGTTTATTTACTTTTTTAATATGCCCTGGTTGCTGTTGGCTTTTCAAGACGGTTTAACCCTACTAGATGCGCAATAACATTTTTGTGTGCCAAATATCCTCGCCTCACTCACCGGCCCTTTTGTTTTCTGTTGCATCAACTCGAGCCTACGCCTAATTTTGCCTACTAACACCTGGTTCCTGGTTCCAGAAATATCCAAACGGTGATGGTTTTAGTGTATTTGGTATTGGAGATTCACGAAATTGTCAGTCTCCCTATTTTTCGAGAATCTCTCGTTATTTGAACGTTCCTCAATTGTTAGAGTATTTGATATATTTTAATCAACTCTTAAATTTGAAGGCAATGACTATCGGTTGTTCCTTGTGTGAGTGCTTTGTGATCCAAAGAATCCTGCACATTCTTCATTTTGTTCTATTCCAGAACGATGGAAACTTTCAGATCGCCAATACAGGAAGTATCGTCTTTGAGGGTGAACCATATGCTTAGAGACCGAGTTGTGGTTGTGACTTGAAGTCACAAATTTTAGGTTAGCCCAGAGTGGGAATACGAACGATGTTATAGTCAGCTAAAGGTCGTTTCAGTCATCTAGCTAATAGATTCTGGAAAATTCAGTCTTCCCCTGCCGCACTTAAAAAAAGTGAACATTTTTCTAAAATTTAAAAAATACATTAGCTTTCAAAAACAAGAAACTACATTTTTGTTCTTTCTAAAAACAATCAGTGTTTTTCTTCAAATAATATCTCGCATTTCATTTATTTAAATAATTTAAAAAAAAAAATACTTGTGAGGCATGATGAGGGGAAGTTTGATGAATTAACAGACCTAATTTTGTATTGTTTTTATTTAGTTAATTATATAATATAATACAGGATTCCTCCAGAAATAGGCAGTCATTAGTTCATCATCATAGTTTTTATTTTCGGGAATCAGGAATTGGGATTTTTACATGTCCAAATATTAAAACTGAATTTAATTATTTAACATTTTTACTTTAGATATTACTAGGAAAGTAATTTGCACGTTTTCAAGTTGAATACAGTGTGGTCATTTGCTAAACTTTGTAAATTGTGTTCTGAAACTATTTCTTTGACCAACTTTGACAAAAAGCCATTACGCTTAGTGCCAAATTTTTAATTTTCAGTCGTCGAGATGGTCAAAAAAATTTGTTTTAAAATGTTGAAAAGTCTGGGAAGCTGAAAATCGAATTTCTGAGGGAATCCTGCAATATTTATATAATTATTGTATAAATTGATAGAATATAAAATATGTAAACCAGCTTGAAAATTGGTAGATTATACAGCAATTTTCATAACAGATAACCTAGTCTAAGAAAAGATTATTGTTTTGAGAGAGAAAGTTTTTGAGCTGTTACTAATGTTTGTTGTGTACGGCATAATTCTGAAGATAATTTGTAATATAGAGCGCCAGGATAGTCGTTTATTTGCTGGTTGAGAGACGCTATGCCCTTTCAAGTCTTCTCCCAAGGAAGTGGCTCCTGTTAGGGACGTCTTAAGGAGAGCGTCAACAAAATAGGTATCATTTTAAGCCAACTCAAAGCACCTTGTTTACCACAATTCTGCACATCTTCTGGAATGATTTCATTTGATAAACAATTTTATGCATGTATACTTTTGCCCAAATATTTTTTTATTACATAGTTTATTCTTATATAGGATTTTTTATAGTTATTTTATTATTTTATAGAGTTTTAATATTTATCTCGCAGCTATATTTTCCTTCAGTTTTTCTGACTTTAGATGAACTTAGCTGAGTGATGGGCAAATTGACGAATTATTCACTTTATTAAATTCTGGATACTTTTCAAGTGATTGTGGCACCAGCAATAAAACTTCTATGCTAAATCTAAAATTTTACACAAAAAGATTGAAGGCAGTTGAAGCTGAAACATAGGGTTCAAATCAGAAACTCAGTCTTTAAAAATATCAGAATATCCTGATAATATGAAAATCTGGCTGAATCGTGTTATTGTATTGCATGTCTATCGTTTTCATTTTGTTTTATGTCTGCAACAAGATAAAGGGACCAGATCTTCGAAAGTTTTCCTTGAATGTAACTTTGCAAAATAGATTTTTATGTCTATTGAGATTTCTAAACGTAGGGCCTTCCGTATATCCTAAAATGTTGAAAATCTGGTCTCGTTTATCACTAAGTTCAAGCAGCAATTATTTTGTTTTTGCAGAGATTTGTTGAATATTGCACAATATTTTTTAATTGTTTTTTTGTTAGAGAATAAATATTTTCTCTTTTCGTGTTCTCACTGTATGGTTGATTATGGGTTTGTAGAATAATTTCGGTTTCACCTCATTCTGGGATGTGGAAATCTTCACCGTGTACTTTACTAACATATGTTGTTGATGTTGCTGATGGGCCTGGCATGCTTTTATCGTTGCATCCGTAATGTAGTCAGTTTATGAGTGTTAATGCACATTGTTGATACCATTTTCATTACTTCCATTCTTTCGCATTTTCTGTTTCCTTTTGTTCTGCATTGTAGGCTTCTTTCGAAGTTGACCCGGAGCAAGATCTGCTCTCCAGAAATACAGACGAGACGATGAATGGGGTGCCGGACGTTTTACCAAATTTGAAACCTGATCCTGGTTAGCATCCGATTATTTTATTGTAACATTTCAAGACTCGAGAATTATTTCCTGAAGTTTTAGAGTGCTGTTATTTTCCTAAATTCTGTTTGAAAATTTGCTAGAAAATTGATCGATTTTTATTCATTTGCAGTTGTTCTGAGACGACCAGCTCGAGTTGTAGCCGGAACCACACCCGTATTTCTGCCCAACAGTTCACGAACATTCGCAAACCCGATAAGCTACCTAGGAGGACCAAGGATCCAGCACCCGGTCAATAAACGGCACAGCACTGAGTCCATCCTGTCACTCGACTAAATTACCCAATTGGCATCGTCATTCCAGCTAAGTTACCTCCAGATTGCAACACCAAAACTTTATCTACTAGTCTGTGAATTGCAGTCCGAAATTTGTGAAGGTACCGAAGAAAAGTGATGTTTTTTGCTTGACGTGAGCTTGCTAGTGAACTAAGGTATTCCAAATAAGTATTTATCTAAAGAAGTGTTTTTGAACAAGTATGCCACAGCAGAATGTTGAAGTATTTATCTTCTAAATACTAATTGTGATGAGAAAACATTAGAATTGATCATCATAGAGGTAGTTAGTATTTTAGCGCAATTTTGGGTATCTCGAGTGGAAAAAACACCCCCTACAGACATGCTCCAACTCCGATAACGATGGTTTACAAGATAAAGTTTTACATTGAGTTGGTAAACCAAGCATTTTTGTTGAAATGCTAAACTTTGAATGCTCAGTTTCCATTTAAATGAAAGATATGTTAGTAATTAGCTGCACAGTTTTTATGATATACTTAATAGAATTTGATCATTCGATAGTTTAGCTACCCTTTATTAATGATTGAAGGAACTTTGAAAAAATTATAAAATTATCCTTCTCACATAACGCAATTTCTTGAAGCAAACTTTTATTTAAAATATAAGGTACCCGATTTTTCAAAGGCTTTGTGCAAATCCTGTACAGTGGAATAATGTGAAACTTTTATAAAGTAGCATATTATATATTAGACAAACGTTTAATTACTTTAATGTAGATTGCAAAATGTCTTATAACAAATGTTTTCAGAAAACTTACTCATGCCAAGCAGATATATACGAATTTAATTTTCGTACTTAAAAAAATAAAATCTGTATTTGCCGTGAATTGGCCTTTGTTAATTATTGTTTTAAGTCATTTTGAATGTTACAAAAAAAGTAAAGTCTTAAATAAGTTTTATATTATTCCATTGTATTTTGAATTAAATATAAATGTATGGCCAAATGAGCAGTTCTCAGGTTTAGCAAACCAATCCTTATTGGTTTTCTCAAATTGTCCTTTGTAGCATTAATATTCACCCATTAACCATACAACTGATTTGATACTTTTAAGTGAAGTGCACCATCAGTTTGATTATCTGTGCTATAAAAGCACTTAGTGTCTTCCCTTTTAGAATGTGAATGAATTTTACCAGTGTGAACAAATTGGATGTAAATATAGCATTGCAATGCTGCGCATTTTTATGCTAAACATCATTTTCGTGTTGAAGTATTAATTTAATATTAGTTTATTTTCCATATCACAGCAGAATTTGCAATCGTTTAGATAGGTAGGCTTATTATGCAAGGTAGGCTTATTATGTATTCTAAATTGTCGCATTTCATGTTTAGTTTTAGTATTCAATGAAACGTGGTCATTCCAAAAAGCTTTTATGTAATTTATGTAAACACTTGTTAGAACGATACTGAAATGAAATTATAATTATATAATATTATTATTACGATAAAGATTTTGGATGTTGATACATTCGTTCAATATTAAAAGTCCCGATGATTATAAAAGTAATATTGTAGAATATACAATATATAGTATTGTATATTTATGTATAAAGAAGGTAATGAATTGGCATGCATATACCTGTCATTTGATCACGTTGACATTTTTTTTTGGAAATCTAAATGCAGGCAGAATGGCCCTCAAAAAATGTTGGGTCTTTACCTTTTATAACAAAATCAAAATAAATATGTAGGCCAAAAATATGTCGAATAAACAGCGTTGCATTAGAAATGCAAAATTCAACAAAAAATTGCATGAATAAGCAGGTGTAAATTGTTAACAATAAGTTTCAGAGCAAGAAAAATTAGAATGTTAGCAGCAGCTGTCTTTTTTTAAACATGCTAGAATGTTCGTCCATGCTAGAACTGCATGTTTCTTTAGCACAAGTTAGGTTTGAATTTTAAATTAAAGTTCAGTTTTCCAGTGCTCAGTATTCCATTGCATTTAACATATTTCACTACAATTTCGTTCTGGATCTGGTTTTTTTACAACATAAATATAGTCGACACTTTACTACAGAGTCATCAAAATGTGTTCTGGGACCCATGCGGGGGGCAAAATAACCATACCACTCTCAAACTATCAGCCCCAGACGGGGGAAGGAAGGGTATGTACTCGCAATGATCTATTATCCACACTAGTTAAACGTGAAAAATAATTTAAAATTGATATTAAATTATTTCAATTCATTCCGATTATTATTGAAGATGTTAAAAAAAAATGCATTTTCCCGCTTTGTTTTTAAAAATGTGGTCGATTCTGATTGGCAGCGCGGATGCCCCCACATGGTGACGCTACTATAGCTGGGCGAGTTCATTTTAATCTCATATGGGAGGGTATTAATGATTATCAACGGCGCTTTGAATTTAGTCTTTACCTTGCTGCTGAGTGTTTCGAACGCGTGTTTATAGCGTGTTACATTCAAAGTTACGTTTCTAATCTTACCAGGGCAGTTTTAAGTTTCCATATTAACCATGAGTAACAAGGCTGCTACTCTATGGATGGGCGATGTAAGTAAACTAATGTTATTACCGATATTTTGACATAGATAAACAATCTTAATAGCTACTTGGTTGTTGTTTTTGTTTCAGTTGGAAACCTACATGGATGAAAATTTCATCAAATCGGCATTCACAACAATGGGAGAAAGTGCCATTTACGTGAAAATCATGAGAAATAGATACACAGGGTAAGTTAACATTTGAATCTTGCTCAATTTTATCGCCATGCTGATGTTTAACACCTGTTATTGAACTGTGGTTTTCGCGGTTTTCCAACACGTGTTTCGAGGTAATTGCCGGGATAGTTCCTCAAACTGTGCACTTTCTTATCTCAATTTATTGGGTTGAGTCCCATGTACTTATGTATTAGCTTATCTGATCGATGTTTAGTGTACATGTTTGATACAATGCATTTTTATAATTTCCTATTTTCTTGCAGACAACCTTTTGGGTATGGTTTTGTTGAATTTGAAAGCGAGGACGTTGCTCTTCGAGTTTTACACAGAGTTAACGGGAAACTGGTTCCTAGCAGCTCTCCTGTAAGTATTGATAGATGCACGTACTAATTCTTCTAATTGAAAATTCTTGATTTGGCACAGATTCACTATTTAAATAGTGTGCAGGGATCAGTAGATGCTATTGTAATACCTGCCCCTTTATGGGGTACTGAATCGTTCAGACAGCACTGTCTAGAGCAATTGGGGCGAGTGCTACAGACACTTGCACTGCTCTCCTGTTTCTCTACCTGTAGTGGTTACAGGAGAGTCCTCAGTAACGGTAACCTCAAGTGTAAAAATAAAAATGAATGCAAATGTCGTCATTCTGATTGGCGCGTAAAGAATTGAAAATATCAAGTTATATTTTACTTGTATCTCTGTTGTTACTGAACCGGCATGCTGTGATATATGTGCAAATCTAAATGTAGATATGTTGACATTGTAATTTAAAAAAATCCTTAACTCTTTCAGCCTAAACGCTTCAAATTAAATCATGCAAATCATGGTCATCCCTTCAATAAAGAGTTTTCTTTGTTCGTCGGCGATTTAACGCCCGAAGTTGATGATTTGGCATTATACAAAGCGTTCTCGTTATGGTACCCATCTTGTAAAGTTGCCAGAGGTAAGACTGTTCATTCACAACATCTTTCTGGTGTTGTATATGCACCCATTGCTAAATGTTCATGCTTTTCTTTATAGTGGTTTTGGATGCAACAGGTCGAAGCAGGGGATATGGCTTTGTCAGGTTTACAGAAGAATACGAACAACAACAAGCTCTCATACATATGCAGAATTTTGGTAGTCTTGGTGGCAAGCCAATCAGGGTTAGTTTAGCCACACCCAAAAGGTAAGGCAAAGTGCCAATGTTATTTTTCCTTACCACCGCATTATGCAAATTTCATGATATCTTATTAGCCTTAGTCTTGTAATATAGTATATTAATTTTTGTTTCGTTTTATAACATGAAGTAGGCCGCAGACTACCGCAGCACCTGGGAGCACACCAGCACTCGATTATAGCCAGTATTATCAGACTACAGGATATGATCAGTATCAGGGATACTACCAGAACTGGTCTGATTACTCGCAGTACTATGCTTCGTATAATTATGCCGCTTATGGACAAACTGATCCAGCACAGCAACAGGTGAGACTTGCATTGCTCTTCCCAATTTTTAATGTAAAAATCCAGCCAGTTTTATCTCTAACATTCAACTGTTTTTAATTCGTAGGCTACAACTCCAACATACGAGGCCAACTATGATACAGCAGATAGTGTTGAAGGTAGGTTTTATTCATTTTTTGTTCAACTTCGCATTTAAATATGCAGAGCTGTCTGTTGATTCTTCCAACCATCATGTGGCCAATGGATTGTACAAATTAGAATTTTTTAAAATAATACAAATGTTTAAAAACGTTATTTTCTGTCCATAGAACATGACATACCCTTTGATGTTGAGCAGTCCAATCAAGAATTCATGGAACGATGTGAGGTGAGTAATAATTTATATTTTTAAACCTTCGTGTATAGTTACAGTAACTTCACTCGCACATTTTGATTCATCGGTTCTCTTGCTATACCAAAATTCACTTATCTAATGGATGCTTTAGCAAGTTGCACGTATTCATTTCGGGGACTTTTGAATAAAATAGCCTCAAAAATCTTCGATTATTTAATGTGAGAAGTGCTCCCATACCTCGCTTTACAACCTAGATACGTTCCGGAAAAGTTGCATAACAAATCAATTTTTCTGCACCGATTTTCATTTTTTCTCCTTCTTAAGCGAAGTGAAACCGCATAAGTTGTTTTATTGTAAGCCAAATCCGACCTTGTTTGTGCAAAATGGGGTAACATATCACATTGTTTTAGCCACTTTCTTTATTTGCAGCATTTTCACAATTTAAACAATTTTCACTGACTTTTTGGTTTTGCGCTACTGTATTAATAATCTTTTCTTTCTATGTATTACAGGAGGTCTTCGATGCTCTTGATGCATCAAGGTGGTTACCACCGGAGACTTATGATAGTGCAGCGATAGCCCTTGTTGAAGCCAAATAGAAGGTTTTAATTAAAATGGCGGTAAGAATCCTTTTCAGTTTATTTACAAGTGAACTAGTCTTGCTTTAGTTGCATAAAGATCACAATCTCTAAAATGTCAGTAAAGACTAGGCTGCTTCATGGAACTTTTAAATTTACCATAAACCACCTAACCAAAATAAAGTATGCATCCAATTAAAGAATTTAGCATAGAATTCAAAACTTTTGATTTTATTCATGGCAAAAGTTGATACTTGCACCTGTCAACTGATCAGGCAAGAATAATAATTGATGGGGAGACTGCTCGTTGTTTTTACTGCCCTAATTCCATTTTTGTTTCTGTCACTTCGGTTTCGAGAATTCTTGGTCCATAAAGTAGCACATATGCACAATGCCAGTCGCCTAAAGAAAGAAGTCATAATTGGGGAGTTTTAGAGCAAAAAATTATTTCCCCAAAAACTTGAACTGATAGAATTCAAATTACCTCCGCCAGACAGCTTCAGAATTTCTTCGGAGGTAACCGTGCTCACTTTATCGTCGTCGCATTTCAGCCACTCATCTAGAAACAAAAGCATCGTAAATTTTAAGTTGTCGGTATGAGCTAGTTTATCAAGTTGCAGATATGCACCATTGTGTTTCTTAATCCAAGCGACGTAATGTCCACTTGAACTGGAACGCCCACGATGAGTTAGCACAGCTTGAAGCTCGTAGTAACCACTGTTATTGGACCCGCTATCTGTAATGATAAACAGCAAAAATGTACTGTTGTAACATTAAATTTATTTGAAACACTTTCAGTGTATTTTTTGCTAAGCTTACCATCTTCAAAACTAAATGGCTCCTTCTTAGTTGGAACAACTGCAACTTTTCCTTTCTGCATTTTCTCATTTTTAGTCTAAAAATAGGTGAAAATTAGGATAGGTATTTTTTTTTAAAAAACTATATCATTTTGAAAGTATGTCTTGTTACCTGAGCCTCTAGTAGCAGTTTCTCTTCATGGTCCTTAAACTTAGTTCGCATCGGAGTTAGTTTTGTTTGCAATTCGGTGGAACACAGGTCATAAACATCTAGGTTTAGCGGAAATTTGACATCCTGTAAATAATTGTTATGATATTAGTGTTGTTTAAGGTTGCGGTGAAGTTGTTTTTAACTTTTTACTCTCTTTACTTTTAGGATTTTGGCATTGATGGATTCCTTTTCCTTGAAAAAGAAACGAACGAATTGGATCGTCAGGTAGGCTGGCAGACGGCTTATTTTGGACTAAAATAATGCAGTAAGATGAATTATTATCATAGAATGTCAACTTGATATTCTTTCAACTTTATTCATACCGTTTTTGTATACTGAGCATCTCTTGCTAATGTTGGAGAATTTTTTGTAATAATTTCTTGCATACGCTAGATAAGAAATTTAAATATTACATTAATTTCTTGAAATGGTAAATGCAGTTTTTAAAGACCACCGAGATTTGACTCACTGATTTTAATCCTGAATGCATGTATTTTACATCTGAAAACAACAAATTTGCAAATTATTTTCATGCTCTATTCTATAATTTACTTGAATGAAAGTAATAAATGTAAAATGCTTTGCACCTTGTGATATAAAACAACTTAATTGTAAAAAATTCTCCTTCGAATATGTCTCGGTTTCCAAATCACTTTCGTTACACTTTAAGCTTTTGAACAGGAATTAAGGAATTTTTCATCAACAATGGCATGTGAAGGTTTAAATGTTTGACAACGACAGTCTACATTATGGTATGGTATGCAACAGTATAATGCAAGGATACGTCACATCTAAGAGTCCTCCGAAATATTGATCAATAATGCTAGAATATTTGCCGGCAGTCGCTTCCACTACTTCGTCGCCAGCGTTTTGAGCAGGTAACTTTTGCTGTAAAATGCGCACCAACTCTGTCCAGCATTCGTTGGCATCCTGCTGCACGAAACCTCCATGCTCCGATTTCTCGGCAAAACGTGGAATTGCCATGTGAAGCACCTGCAAGAGTATGATGGGAGGAACTGGCGACGAAGTGCGATCCATGTTTTCGTAAAGATCTCTTAGCGCAGCGGTGACAGACTGAGGAGGAACCAAAGTACCGCCTAACATGAAACCGCCCGAAAACCTTAAAGCATATCCAAAAGGTAAGAATTATTTTTTCAACAATCTTGAATATTAAAATGGGTTGGCAAACAGGTTTTTGGCAACACTCACTTTTTCAAGGAATTACGCAGTTCTGGCACAGTTCTCAAACATTGAACTGTAGCATTCATATAGCAAGTGTTGCCCAAATTGGTGAGGCCAGCTGGTAAATCCAACTAAAATGCAATTATGTTGTTAGTTTTATTGATAAGATTCCGGAATGAACATCAAAAGTGAGCCATCCTGAAAGCAAAAAAATTCGAGTAGTATTTACAGCAGATGCCAATTCATGATCTGACAAGTCCTCCATAAAAACTGTTTTCTGCACTGGTTCCTGAGGCACATCTTCCTCCTTGCTACCCATCATTAGGACCATTGCTCCCTATATCCATGGAAGAACCAAATGAATCGATGTTAAATTACGACACAAACTGCTATTTCTCAACTTTACAGAGGTAATAGTTGTACTTGCATCTCTGAGTTTTACGTTCCCCCATTCTTCATCCTGAAAGAGCAATCAACTTTTAATATAATAGATTTCTTAGTTGTTTAAAATATTTTTCTGGCCCGTGACTAACCTTTAACGTGGCACCTTTCAGTAAAACCTTCTGCCTTTCAGGTTGGACACCAGTCAATGCAAATAACTGGGCTTTGAAGACCATTGGAACTTCATCAGTGTTGACCTCGACATCATTGTAGGTCTCTTTGCACCACTTTACTTTCACTATTTTCGAAATAACAATATTTATCGTCGGTTTTACTAGTGATCATAGCGTTTTATGTCTCGATTTTTAGAGAAACTAGCATGGAATTTGCCTGGATTGTGCTTTGAATACATAAGATGGTTAATCAAACTACCTGTTCTATTGCTGCCAGATTAAACTAATCTGAGCATTTAGTAGGAAACCTGTATCATAGAATCAGAACCACATATGGCATTCAAGAGACATGTGGGATTCATTGTTCCCATTCGTTTCCATGCAAATAAAGGGTTAGTTCCTTTAAAAATTGGCCACGATCAAGCTCCTTTTCCGACAATGACAAGGCACTCTCACTATATATATATAGCCATTCATGTGTTGGGCAACAACTACACATTTATTCAACAAACATGGATTTTTTCCTTTTAAATTCGGCCCGACTAGCACATATTTCCTTCTACATAACTTTTATCACCTTTAAAAGTTAATTCAATCATGACTGTAGGTGTATAAAACAGGACTCAGCTAGTCATTCAAATTCTACAAACAATACAACATGGAATCTCACAGAAATCAAGAGTGTTATTGGACAATACTTTGCTCACACATGCAGTAAGGGATCTTTTTAATAAAAGCACCCTTTTTTAACTGGCTTTAAATAGGAAATTGGAGTTTTCACATGCATGTGACATGTCCCAATGGACATCTAGTCATGCTTCGGGTGGTGACATTTCACAAAACTGACCCACAGCAATCACATAATTTCGTTGGAGAGCAAAAAGAAACTTCCTCGCCCATAGTTACGATGAAATGCAAGCGGTATTAAGAGTTTTCATGGCTTAAACACCCGCTATTTACCTTTGAAGACCGGCATGACATGCAAAATCCAGCCGCAACAAGAATCAAATAGTTCAGACCCGAAACAAGCCTTGTTTACGTCCCGATGACTTGTGGGGAAATGACCCGCCCTTTACTACAGGGTTAGGATTTGTGCTGATGCATGCCGGGTAAAAAGGCTGCCATAAATTTGTTGGTTAGGATCTGGTTCATGACGCGTTTCCGCCTCGCGCATGGTGTCCACTGTTCGTGCTGAACGGCCTGTACTTCGGGCTGTCCTTTTTGTTAAGTTTTCTGTCAAGAATTTTTCGTTTATTTCGCGTTCGATGGACCGATACGGATTAGGGCATCGCCCCGTTTGATTTCGTGTGATTTTTAAGAGCATCGAGCTGCTGTTTCGAGATGGGCAACTGCCTGAAAAGCCCGACCTCTGATGATATTTCTTTGTTGCGGGGGAACGAAGGAGGGACGAGGGAATCCACTTCATCAGCTGATCAACTTGGGCCCCCTCCGCCTTACCAGGTAAAAAACAGGGCTGGGGAACGATTGGTAGAAACCCCTTTGATTCCTACGGACCCATACTTGAAATCCAGGCACTATTTAAACGCTGGAACCCCAGTTTCGGACGATTGCGTAATCGCTGTCAAGGGTGACAGCTTGGTCATTTTCTAGCCCAAGGTCTTGCAAGGCAAGAAAAAAAATATATTAAAGAGACTAATCTTAATGTGCTCAAGGCAGTGCGAAATCCAGACTACTTTCATGAGTGTTTATCCTGGTGATGCAGCACATTTAATTTATTGACTCTGTATCAGGTCGTGCTAATGGGCTCTAAACATATATTGGTTGACAGGGCCTCGAAGCCACGCATAGAGCTTGTACATGCCAAGGGTGTCATGTATGTTGGCGAAATTGTCTGGACAACCATGGCGCTGTGTTGAGCTGGGGCCCTGTTCTTGAAACCCTAGGTCGGTTATATGTGACTGCTCACCTGCGTCGTGGCATATGGTCGTGAGTTGGGGAGAAGGGAGCGTAAAATAACCACTACTAAACAAACAAGTTTTCACTGTATAACATGCTGTGTAAAATCGTGTATGAAATAGCTGTTTATGTGGTATGTGGCTGTATGGAAGCAGTTTGAATCAGGTCATAAACAAACAAACTGGTTTCCGGGGTTTCCAGAATTGAAATCTCGAGTTACAGTTTCACTTGGGATGTTTCCTGGTAAATGCCGGAGTAGTTCCTCGATCACGTCTGATTCTTCCAGTTTTCTTTTTCCACTTGTCCTTGTGTAACGCTTAAAAAGGACCCATTATTGTAGACAGTTTATTTGGGAAATGCGAGGTTTTTTAAAATTTATATTTCCCAAAGAAATTTTATATCGTGTAAGCCATAACATAACTCATCTTTATTGCCCTTACTTGCGGTTCATCCAAAGTCCATAGGAGGGGAAAAAATGGTTACCAATGGAGCCCTGGGTAGTAAAGGTCCGCTGTGAGTAAGGGCGTCTAATAATGGCTATAAGAGTCCATTGTCCATGAGAGTGGACATTCCTGAATGAGAATGGGTAAGATAGCCATTATCGGTAAATGAACCGATGTCCATATCTTGAATGGAGATTCTCAGGTACGATGAGCCCTGATGATAGCAATTTCCCCTCTTATGGACTTTGGAGGAACTGCGAATAAAGGACACCTGATAATGGCTGTGAGCTGAAGCATTGTGCAGTTTTAATAAACTAATGGTTGCAGAAAGCTTACTCGCTTTTATTGAATATTAAATAACCAATTGAAGATGGAGAAGACATATTTTTGTATGTATATTACATTGGCTTGGGTTTGGCTGACAGTCGTGGGCGGACAAATCAACATAAAGCTCCATAACATTTCCGATATGCTTTTAAACACAAATACCTCTTTTGACACTTGTACTTGTGGCTGGTTCTGTATACAACTGAAAATCAATGTAGTCATGAAAGTTGTTGCAACCAGAGCGACCAAGACCAGTATTGTTCTACCCATTTTTTTTCATGGTGTTGTCACAACAACTTAATCTAGCCAAAAACCCAAATGACAGGAGTTTTACATGTACCACTATAGTTGTGCATATCTTCAGATTCTTTAGTAATTGTGCAGAATTGTTTTCAGAAATTGCATGTCCAGCCTGTTATGCATATTTTTGTGTCATATGCATTGAGATGATTGACATTGTGATTAAGAAATTGTATTTTATGGCAAGTGTGGCATTGCTATGAGGCAAACGTGGTCTTTTTTTTTTAAAAAAACTACAACTTAAAAACATGTTTCTCCTCATATATAAATCCAACACCATACTGTGACCCAAGATACACATAATTCCACTATGAAAATGGTGGTACTGTCATGAGTGCGAACAACTCTATTGGATTATTAAAATCAATATGAAGCAATACACAAAGTTTAATGTGCATTTTATGTGGAGCTAGTTGATGGCAGCTGCTTGCAGGAAGATGCGGCAATGTATGCTTGCTCAATAAAAATCTTTATTAATGCGAGCGAAAGGATGTCAGTCTGCGAAAGTCTCCAATATTCCACCTGCCTCATTGCTGTTTGGACGACATGCTGGATAAATCTAGTTCGACTAGCACAAATGGAACCTTGCTATGATATTGCGTCACTTATCTAAACTGCAAGGTCGACGTTGCACAATGGCAATGCTTTTAATAAATAATTAAACTGTAATATTCTTGTAATCAAATGTGTCATCCACCAGGTATCGCAACCAATTCCAACCGAACTCGTGTGATATTTATCCTGGACATGGCTACGTACACATGTCAAACACCCAGAATAGATTTAATTTGAATTGACAAAGCTTTTACTTTTTTTCAATTTAATAGCAGGATTAAACCTAGGGATACATCACGCTGGCAGGATTACGGCATTATGAATCATCATTGCAATGGCATCTTAGGGTTTCTGTAAGCTGGCTTCCTGCCAGGGACATGCAGCAAGCAACCTTGGCATAAACTTGAGATTATGGGAAAATTCATTTGCCTAGCCTGGCAAATGCTTGGGCCTGCACATGAAATTGATGAGTCGGCAACATTGAAGAGCAGAGAATGATACCATATAACGTTGCCTACGCAAAGTACGAGTAACATAGCCTCTCTCATCAGCCGCAGGAAACGTCTTGAAATCAAAAACAGAGGCTGGAGTTAATTGGACCCAAGAGCAGATTGATGCACAAAAAAAGGACACAGCCACTATAAACAAGTCTGGGAATTTTTGAGGCAATTGTGTCTAATGACATAGCCCGCCAGGCCAATGTTTTTAGTTTCATAGATCTAGTGGGCGAAGACACCCAACATCAGAATTGTCATTTTCTAGTCCAGTTCATTAGTTTGTATCCCGTTCATTTAGTTGGAATTCTAAACTTGAATGCCTCTGCGAAAAGTACTTTAGACAGATTTTTGAGAATCAAAAGTCTGATTCTGGTGAATTACATTTTTTCTTAATAGTGTGATGACTACCAAACTATAGAAGACATCAAAAGATGAGTGGCTGTGACTGTCTGCGACAGTGACACGACTGCAGATATTTTTAATGTAGGACTAGGACTAAACGGTTTTATGAAAAGATTGGCTAGAAATCTTTAAAAAATTCATGAAAATGACTCGGAAAAACCCTGAAATTAATGAAGCTAAAACAATGGCACTCTTTGTTGCCATGTAGAATTTTCAAAAAAAGTACATTCAAACAGTCGAAGAAAAGAAAAACAATTTCCATCTTTGCGCATGACGGAATTTTTCTATAAACTTTCGCATGACGGAATTTAATATTTCACTTCCATTGTATTGCGTGCACTAAAAGTGGTAACCCCCTACCCCGAAAATAAAGACGTAGTCCTACATCAAAAATATATACAGTGGAAATTTTAAATAAAATTACTGAAATTACACCAATTTGTATTGTATTCTATCAATCTTAGACTTTTATTTTTATTTTCAAACAAAGAAAAGTACACATTCACAGGCATTTTTTTGTTGTAGAAATTTGAATGTAAAGGTCGGTATGCACCAGAGAAACACATAAAATATACACAAAAAACACTGAACAAAAACTTCAAGCATGTTTTTCGAAACATGTTTATTTCTTCCTTTGATCCGGACCGCTTCTTGAGCGATCGCCAGAAAACATCGAAATGTGTCAGAAAATGTGTATGTTTCAATTTCCTAAAAGTTTCTTTTGGTGCAAACGCACCATAATAAGAAGCAGCGAAGGATATTTTTCTGTTATCACGGAAGACAGATTTTTCCTTGGCTACAGTGGATAAGACAAGCAAATAAGCAAATTTTCACCAATATTAGTCACAAAAGTTGCATTTCTGTAAATTTATTTTTTATTATTTGCGTATGGATGATCTTGCAGGAATGATTTTTATAGTATCAGGATCAATTTTTTTTTCGTAGAGAGAATTGAATCAGAAATCTGTGAACTTCCCATCACTGCCAAATAGCTGGTTTGCTGGAAATTCAGCCCCGTAGCTATTGATGGTTTATATAAGTATACGAAGAAAGAAATCGATAAATTATACACCTCCTTTTGCAGTATCATCTGGGATTATTTATCTACTTGAGCAAATGTTGTTTCCCAGATTTATTTGTTTGCGAATGGATGTTTTGATTTTCAAAGCGACAAATTAGACATGTTTGGATATCTTGAAGAATTTTATTTGTTTAAGGATTATTATTCTACTGCACTCATAATGAAATATCTGCCGGTATTCATTTCTGGGAGGGAATATTGAGTATGGAAAATAAACGTTGTTGTTGATGTCTTTATGAAATCCATGGTTGTGGAAACTTTCTAACAATTGCAAGTGAAAGGTTTGCATGGGATTTAATAAGACACTTTTTTTTAAGACGGCCAATTTTATATTGATTTGTTTTTGGTAAAAACAGGACGTCGACTGAGGACGTCAAAAACTGATCTTCGTATACTAGTTTTAAAAATGAGAAAAAATCTGATCTGTGGGCTACTCTGTTTGTATATTAATTGATTTCATTGGCATTGAATGTCATTAGTTATTCATGCAATGACATATATTTCATCGTTTTATTTTTATATGGATCGGACTTCCCTCTGATTTTAGTGTTATTGTGGAAATTAAACTACACAATTTGTGAATTAAGTATTTATAACCATTGCAGGCGACTTCCTTCAGAGGATTTGAAGTAAGATTCCATTCAATAACATTTTGGGAGTGATATGAAAATGTGTGGATTTGTATAATTTTTTTTAAAAAAATTGTCCATTTCCATTCACTTCTCAGGATTGCGAAGTACTTACACTTCTTCATGCTTGCGATATCATCTATGGCAGGATTTTAAACTTTCGGTGACTTATAAACGTGCCATTATGATTGTTATGGCAAGACTTTTTAGTACAGTTGTGCCAAATATTGTCTTTAAAAATCATTTGCTTTTGAGTAATGCCATTCTGAAAATTCAGACTAATGTTCAAATGTGACACATTTTATCTATGTATGTGCAACAGTGGTATGTTTAACTATAATCATCAAACTGCAGCATGTAGAATTGGAGATAATGCACAATGAAGAGATAACTCTTTTACAATGGTTGCTGGCATGATTTTTTTTCAATACACGGCTTATTTGGTGGCGATCTATCTGTGGTCCAAAAAAGTGTTACTATGTGGCTAATGTTGAAACTTTCGGGACTGATTTGGAAAACATAACGAAATAAATTGTTTGCTGCAAAATGTCAGTACTGTACTAGAAAGCAATTTTCGAAATTTAAATAGGCGGTTGCAAAAATGCAATATTTCGTAATTTAAAATTGCCTAACCCAGTTTGAAATAAATAAACTCTGGTTTTTAAATAGACAGTTGCAAAAAGTGCCATCTTCGTAAATAGCAATCTACTGAATATTTGCTATGTCATTTATTTACTGTGTTTAAAAATGATACCGTGTTTATACAGGTCGTTATTTTTAGCCAGCATTTTTTTATGCAGTAGAAAATTGCATTTTTTAAATGCTAGGTTGGCTTATACATAATTTTCGGATAATAATTGTCGCAATACTTGTTATTTCCACATTACAACTGTCCATATATCTCCCAACACATTCTTTCAAACATTCCTGATACATTTTTTATTCAATTTTAGGAAACTGCACCTGTGTTTTATCCATCACCTAATGTCAGTCGTCCAGCGACACAACTAACCGAAGAAGAGCAAATAAAAATTGCACAGAGGATTGGCATGATCCAACATTTGCCAACTGGATGCTTTGATGGCAGCAAGAAAAACAAGGAGTAAGTCCAGCCAGATATGGAATGCCTATTTCTATAATTGTTATTTGGATTTGTCATATTTGACAGCACACCTGTAGACTCTAGCTCTCCCACAGCAAATCGTTTGAGAAACTGCAAACTATATCAACCGAGACAGATCAGACTTTGATGATTCATTGTTGTGTTACTGTTCCCCACATCAGCTCATTGATAACAATGACAACTGTTTTGTCATATATCATTCATCGCCTAACCTTGGGATTCAATTAATTTTAGCAATTAAATGAACTTTGTTACCAAACAAAGAAATGTACTAATCTTGGAAAAGTAACATATCATGCATATGTACCACCTTGACAATTCCTTGTTATTGTGTAGTATGAACATCGCGAATATTATCAAAAGTTCCAAAAAAATGCGGACTATTAACGAAGTAGCGTAAACCGGTGCGCTACAAGTGTAATGCCAATTTAGTGTTACATACTCTGATTTGCCTGAATTGGGTGGATCTAGACTGGTTGGAAATTTGACCAGCACTCACAAATGCCGCTACATGCGATCCTGAAATAACTTGATCATCCATTATTTATTTGTTACAATTTTGTTATATCTTTTCTGCCTCCCCAGATGTGTGATTTGCATGGTGGACTTCAGCCTGGGAGACCCGATTCGTTTCTTGCCATGTATGCATATCTACCACACGTCGTGCATCGACGACTGGCTGATGAGGGCGTTCACGTGCCCGTCTTGCATGGAGCCCGTGGATTCTGCCTTGCTCACCACCTACGAGACAAACTGATGGGGGAAGCCTACACTAGAGATTGCACCACTCCCTCCATTGCTGCCTTTCTGCGGGCGCCACTTTAGCTGGTTCGCACGCAGGCCCTCTCACCTTTTGGGACTCGTTTCTCATCTCCTAGGAGCCAGCAGGGGACAATTGTGTGCGGGACAATCGAAACGATGAGGGCGAGGGAGGATTGGAAATTCAGCTTTCGGCTGAAAGTGATAAACGTAGTTTCTTTACCAGGTTCCTCTTCCCTTTAAGGCTGTCGGGGGTGGCACGTTATTTGGGTGTGCTGTATCGTTTACCAAAAAAATGTTTTGCAGACTCGGACCCACCCCCGGGGTGACTGATTCACCGGATTGGAGGCTTTATTTTTTAATTCTCTTAAATTATTGAATTTATTTACTTGGTCGCAAATGCGGCACTAGGGTGCCCGAAGTTCCGATGCACGCATGGTCAGGACGCCACCCTGCAACTCACCTAACTTTTGCACCATCGTAGTACTTAGCTTGCGGTGCGCCCGAGTTGTCGGTGTAAATATTCTTTTGGAAATTATTTAATTGTCACACAGCCTTGACGATGCAAATGACGCCTTTTGTAAAAAAAGGCCAAACGAACATAAGCGTACGGAACATTTCCCCGCATGTATAGTGGTGGGGTGAAGCCCTTTATTGTCCCTTAGGCTAAATTCATGGTGTTTCAGTTTTACGCTACTTTCGTTTTGGTTTATTCAGTAGACATTACATTTCCAGTAAAAGAATTTCAAAGCTGCAGTACAACAGCAGTTTTTAGAAAACCAACAAAAATGTTTGGACCAAAAATTACATTTTTACGTGCTCTATAGTATTACATATAGATAATTCATTGGCTATTCGTCTAAGCTTGTTCCGTTAAGGACTCATATTTTACAAGGTGCAGTTTTAGTGATAGCAAATGGCACATTTGTAGCAATTGGAACTGTCTAATTTGCATAAAGTTTTCATGAGAATTATAGCAATAGATACTCCATTTTTACCATTCAATTCTTAATAACGAAATTCAGAAGGTTTTCTACCTGCATTTTTGCCTATCCTTTGGTTCGATAATTTGTCTTTGCTGCCATAAACTTGCAAGACTACTCGCTTTAGCTTCTCCTTAATGCTTCAAACCATCATAAAACCGTTCATTATATTCAAATCTTGTTTTTAGAAAATGTACGCAATTATATATAGACCTCTAGGAAAGTCTCGTTTGTCAAAGAAGCTCGTGTATTGGTACAAGTATATGCACCACTCGTGTCGTTAGGGCAAGAAAAGTACCAGTTTTCCCAATTAAGTAATCGTAGGCTTCACCCCGGCCTTAGCTCTGGTTGTAAATATGGGTAGCACATTTCTGGGGGTAACTTAAGAAATAGATATTATTTACTTATAATGCACCGCTGTCGTTTCCCCCCTCCAAGTATTGTGCTGTAACTAAGGGAAGCACACACTGGTTGCGATTATGCCATTTTTAGGTCTCATAGTCGTCAATATGCCCCATCCCATTGCTCGTGATACTGCAATTCAACTGGATTTGAATTGTCTCGCTGATGATGCTAGAGCAACAGTATCAGAAAATCGTCCGCTAAACAATTTCAAGCGCATTGCAAATGAATTTTCCATAATTCGTGAAATATTTTGCATATTAGTCACTTTTTATTTAAAATAAAATGGGTGGAAGGGAGACATTTACGATTAATATTTTGGCAATCGTGTTGTTTGTATATAAATCAGGTCGGAACATGAAAAGACCCGGTGCAGCTTTTTGCTAGCAGCCTTATCGTGAGAGTTGTCAAAAAAACTCACGAATGCAAATTTTTCCTCAAAATGCTTTTGCTGTCCTTTTGTGCTGGTCAATAAACGGCTGTGCTAATGTTTTTTTGTCGTCTTCATTTTTTTCTTTGGATTTTATTTAAGAAATTGTAAAAACACTTCCGCTTGTAATTTCTCATTGCATCGCATGATTTTAAGTGATTTATTCAAATTTATATAAATTTCGTGTTTGTTTTGTTTTTGTTATTAAGAAAATAGCTGGCATCATTGTAAACAGTTTTACAAATCAACACGTTTTCACATAGATGACAGCTATTGCGGGATCACAAGTTCGCAACCCAAACATGAAATTCATAAAACTCATGGCTTTTCTCATATGTGTGCTGATAAGTTTTTTGAGTAAGGCGTCTTTAAGCTTGTGATTTCACAGGATTGGGATAATTTATGGTGTGGACTATTTCTGGTTGCTCAATTACAATTTTATTCTGTTGCTCCCCTCCAATGACTTTTCATCTTTGAACCGAGATTGGGTTCTTCGATAAATTTTTTATAGACGTGTTTGCAGTAATGTTTCATTGAAGAGGTGGAATTAAAATCGCCAGGGGAATTGAAATCGGCATTTTGGTTAGATCAATATTTTTCAAACAATTAATGTGGTAAAGTATACATCTCAGCTAGATAAAAAAGCTCGACTTTACCCTTGACCCAAATCGTTCGATAAATTCACAAGATTTTTAATAAAAATACTGTTCAACTTAAGATGAAATATAGTTGCTGCTGTTACTCTTTTTGCATTCATATATTGGGTGTTTTAAACTATTTTTTAAATAATTTAAAGTTTTTAACTATTATTTATACAATTTTAAGTTTTTCACTATTTTTTTCTATAAAATTTGATGTTTTTAACTGTAATTTTCTTGTTCATTATACCTTGGGGAGGTACATTTTCTTGTTTCTGGTTCCTACATGACAGTTTATAAATGTACTATTTTGTCCAAATTACAAAATTACATACGAAAAATCCTTGTTCCTATAACATTCATTCTAAAATACGTACATTTTTCGAGTTGCTTTTGCTTTTTTTGTTGAAAATCACGAACTTGTTTGTATTGCAAATTTAATTTCCTTCCGCTATTTTTCTCTTTTTTTTTCAATCAAATGACGTCACACGACTCCACTATATTAATTATATTATTTTGGTGTTTCCATCAGCAACATTTATATAAGGCTTCTACAATGTTAGTTGACATAAAGCATTGGCCAACTCTCCCATATGAGCGTTTGGAAGTTAGTTATCCAGCGACAAGGATTTCACTATTCAACAATATTAGACTGGCTGAGATTCTCGGACCTGGATGACTCTGAAGTGCATCATTAAACACCAACTTGCTGAACGTGAGACTTCCCTCAAAAGATTTCTGTTATTTGAAAACTTAAAAAAAAACTAAGAAAGAAATTTGAAAATAAGTTTAAAAGCTCATTTCATCATGGTTTTGTTAAAACATTTTTTGTCGCTTTGTGAATGGTTTTTGTAGGTTGGAATGGGGAAAGAACTTTTCTTGTCGGATGTGGTTGAATATTTGAAAAAGCGATGGCCTGCTTCCACTTCTTAATTGGTTCCTTGTATTGCTCAATCAAAAATCATCTTATTTACCATTTCCACTGATGGAATTTTTGCTGCTCAACCTGGAGCCATCCTATATGCCAATCGCGGGCATTAAAATTAATTATCATCGGGTCAAATTGCAGCTTTTTAATTACAGCGTGGCAAAGATCAGTTTTTTATGAGAATCGTTCCAGATTTATTGCTTGGATATCGTACAATTTCAACTGACGACTACATCTGAACTTGTTTTTTCGATTTTTCACCGTTTACAATTTTGGAGAAAAATGGCGTGCTGTGGAAAGGACGTCAGTCGACATTCCACGGATATTGAGGTAAACTAACATTATTTATTTTCATACACTCTTTTCTGTTTTCTGTTTTTCAAATCAACCTTTTCTTAGCCAGTTAATATTATCAGAGAAAGTTTATGATGAATTCTGAATTTTTCAGAATATTTTAGCCTTAAACCCTTGCATCCGCAAGCATGCTCAAGTTCTGCCCAACGTTGCCACGAAAGCTAACAAGCAGCATTGGAAGCGCAACAGCAGCAAGAATTGTGCTGTAAGTTAGCCGCAATGCCATTGCGAATTTAAGACCTTAAAGATTTCGGCTTCAGTATTTCTAATTATCTCGTACCAGGGTCATCTTTCCTTGTTAAACAACTTTGATGACATTAAGCATACCACCCTGAGCGAGAGGGGAGCTCTTCGAGAAGCGGCCCGGTGCCTCAAGTGTGCCGATGCACCATGCCAAAAGGGCTGCCCAACTCAGCTGGACATCAAGGCGTTTATTTCGAGCATTTCTACTAAGGTAAGGTGATGACATTTTCGACATAATGACCTAAGTTTTATGCAACTCCTAACGAAATGATGGCAAATTTCAGAATTATTATGGAGCGGCGAAAGCGATTCTTTCGGATAATCCGCTGGGCTTGACTTGCGGAATGGTTTGTCCGACCAGCGACCTTTGTGTGGGCGGATGCAATTTATATGCGGCCGAGGAAGGTCCGATTAACATCGGAGGGCTTCAGCAGTTTGCCGTAGAGGTGAGAATCCATAAATTGTTTTGTCAACTAAATATTGTAATCATGAAATGTTTACCAACAGTGTTATTTCAAAAAATATGCAATTATATAAAATGAATGTTAAAGAAATTCCACCTGTTTTTTATTGCACTTTAGGTTTTTAAAAAAATGAATTTGGCCCAGATTCGTCCGCCATCTTTGCCACATCCAGATTTAATGCCAGTTAGCTATCACAGTCGGATCGCACTTATCGGTTGTGGCCCAGCAAGCCTGAGCTGTGCCACATTCTTGGGCCGGCTCGGCTATTCCGACATCACCATCTTCGAGAAAGAGCAGTATGTTGGTGGATTAAGGTACATGCAATTCGAAACAAAACTTTAGAATATTGAAAGCACATTTAAGACTCCTCGACTTCTAGAATGGGACCAAGCTAGATATGGTAGTGGTTATGTTCAATTCACTGGTTGGCTACCTTTACTGTGATTTTTGCGGTATTTCATATAGTAGTTCGACTAAAAATCGACCATGACCGTGTTCCTTCCTATCTATTATAAATTACCAAAATTGTAAATCCAAACTCTTAAATCCTGATAGACTCATAGACTTCTAGAAGTGTGTTTATTTTTATTAAACAAAGTTATTGAACCTAATTTATAGTTAAAAATTCGGTATATGGTTTTTTTATCAATTGGTAACAACAAAGGTTTAAATTATAAGGGTTAATATTGAAATGTTCCGTGGCAGATTCCTCATTAAATTCCTTCTCCTTAACAGTTCGATTGAAATTCCTCAGTTTCGCTTGCCATATGAAGTGGTTCATTTTGAAATTCAACTCGTCAAGGATTTAGGCGTGAAGGTCATGGTTTTTTTCTTTAAATAGGGACAAATACCTTAGCCTAAAAGATGATTAAACTAGCTTTGATCTGCATTTTTTTTAACTAACAGATAGAAACTGGACGAAAATTGTATGTCAACGATTTAACTCTAACCAAGTTGAGGAATGATGGATTTAAAGCAATATTTATTGGCATAGGTAATGACAAGCGGGGATCTGGAAGTATTTCAAAACGTTCCGTAATTTCATGTCTTTAAATTTGTAACGTTCCACAGGCTTGCCAAATCCGAAGAAGTTAAAAGTTTTCGAACATGTTGGAGAAGAAAACGGATTTTACACCTCGAAGGATTTTCTTCCTAAAGTCTCCTTGGGAAGCAAAGCTGGTTTGTTTTTTAAAAAATGGCTTGTTGTATTTAGGCTGATATTATTATGTTTTAATCCATTGAAAATAATACAATGTTATAAAGATATTATGGAAATGCTTTCTAATGCTGTTTATGCTTGGAAGGTCTATGTCAATGTAAATCGACGCCATTGCCAAAACTGCACGGAAATGTGATTGTGTTGGGTGCAGGAGACACAGCCTTCGATTGCGCCACATCTGCTCTCCGGTGTGGTGCCAAAAAAGTATTCGTCGTTTTCAGGAAAGGATTTACCAACATCCGTGCAGTTCCCGAGGAGGTGACCTAGCAGAATCTCGAAGAGCTAGTGTCATTATTTTAGAGTTATTCATTTTATTACTTTCAAACAGATGGAGCTGGCCAAGGAAGAGAAATGCGAATTTCTTCCATTTATGGCGCCCAAGAACGTTGTCGTTCGAAACGGGCGCATAACATTCGTGGAATTTGCGCGTACAGAACAGGACGAGGATGGCAATTGGGTGGAAGATCAAGAACAGGTCATTCGCCTCCGTGCCGACTTTGTAATCTCGGCTTTTGGGTGTGCACTGCTGGATGAAGAAGGTGATGAGACTGTCTGACGTGTGCAAAATATTTGGATAATGGTTGTGTACTTTAATTCCCCATTCATTGGTTTATAGTGCAATCGGCTTTGCATCCTTTGAAATTGAATTCTGCCGGAACTCCCGTCGTGGACTCCCAGACTCTCCAGTCCAGTGAGCCCTGGGTGTTTTGTGGAGGCGACATTGGCGGAACTGCAGAAACTACCGTGGAATCGGTGAACGATGGAAAGACTGCCGCTTGGCACATCCACAAATATTTGCAGGTTCTATGAGCATTTTGTCTTATCAGCTTAAAAAAAACAAGTTGTAGATAAATAATTTTCAAAGAATTTTATTTTAACTCAACTCCTCGTAACATTTAGAGTCAGTCGGGCTCGGTGGTGGCTAGTTCTCCTCGGCTTCCGCAATTTTTTAGCGCCATAGATTTGGTTGATATTTCCGTCACCGTTTGCGGACTGAAGTTTTCTAATCCGTTTGGACTGGCAAGCGCCCCTCCCACTACCAGCGGTGCCATGATTCGTAGGGCCTTTGAGGCTGGTTGGGGATTCGCAGTTACAAAAACCTTTTCCCTGGTTAAGGTAGGGACAATGTTTAGTTTAAATATGTTAAAACAATTTGTTCACGAAAGTTTTCTCAGTAGTAGATTTTCAGTTAAATTTCCATTTTTTTCCAAAAGCTTCTAAATTTTTAAATGCAATGGATGTAAATTGCATGCGATGCAAGGATATTTTGTATCATTAAGGTCTTTTCGAATTGGCCTCTGTCATTTACTGATTGTTTGTGCCGTTACAGGATTTGGTCACCAATGTGTCACCACGCATTGTTCGCGGAAGTACCACCAGTCATTCCTACGGCCCAGGTCAAAGCTCATTCCTAAACATCGAGCTCATTAGCGAGAAAACGTGCGACTATTGGCTCAAGAGCATCCAAGAATTGAAAAGAGATTTTCCAGACAAAGTGAGATGTACACCTTGTGTCATTTCTCAGTTCACTTAAATCTATTTTCAAAAGTGCAGTTGTCGAAATTTATTTTTTTGCAGATATTGATCGCGAGCATTATGTGCACCTATAATAAGGAGGACTGGATGGAGCTGTCGAAATTGACGGAGGTAACATACTTAATGTAATACCCATGTGGATTTACACGATTCTGTGAAAATAAAAAATAAACTTTTCAGAGTGCTGGAGCTGACGCATTGGAGCTCAACCTGTCTTGCCCTCATGGAATGGGTGAACGAGGAATGGGGTTGGCCTGTGGACGAGTAAGAGCTATTTCCACATGTTGCTAGCATGGTCCATTTGCATTACTATTTTTTTTTTTTATTTAAAAACCCTTTTAATTCAGGATCCCGAGCACGTGAGAAATATAAGCATTTGGACAAAAAGTGCAGTGAACATCCCGGTCTTTGTGAAACTCACACCAAATGTCTCAAATATCTGTTCTATTGCTGAAGCTGCCTACCAAGGTGAGTGCAGATATTATGGTCCTTCAATATATATAACGTTATGCACTAATGTCGATGCTCCAACTGTAAAATGGTGACCCTATCTGCAATTGTAGGAGAAGGTCTAGTGCCTATAATCTCGTCTTATAATTATTAGAAAATTATTCCAAAGAATTGTATTCCTAATAGGTGGAGCTGATGGTGTGACAGCAACCAACACCTTGTCCAGTTTGATGACCATCAGAGGAGACTCCTCAGCCTGGCCGTCTGTCGGAATTGAGAAGAGAACCACCTATGGTGGCATGTCTGGAAATGCTTTGCGACCGGTTGCTCTTCGTGCCATTTCAGCTATTGCCAAGGAATTCCCAGGATATCCAATCATGGCCACAGGTGGCATTGACTCTGCGGAATCTGCAATACAGTTTTTATACTGCGGAGCTCCCTTACTTCAAGTAATATTGAGTTTGATCCCACTATTAACATGACAATATGGCATAAGAAACGCACCAAAAAAATTGGGGTTTGTTTTTCCAAAGAACAATATTTTCTTTAAAAACTTTCAGAAAATGTTTAAAAGTGGAATTCTTTGTTTTAAAAAGGGGATTCTACAAAAGGGGGTCTACAGAAATTTTAAGAGTTTGGAAAAATTTATAAAAAAAACGACTATGGGTCCCTATTACCTCTCATTTGGTCTATGTGCCTGAACATGTGAGACATTCATAATTCAATCTCCCCTAATTGTAACTTTGCCAGATCTGCAGCGCAGTCCAGAATCAAGATTTCACAGTTATTGATGATTACATCACTGGCTTGAAAACTTTGCTGTATATGCAACATATTGAGGAGCTGAAAGATTGGAATGGACAGAGTCCACCAATCAGTTCTCATCAGAAGGGAAAGCCTGTAGCCAACTTGGACGACTTCCTTCAAAACGTAAGTGATGTGCTTTGCTCGTGGTTGCAATGTGCATAAAAATATAAATCAACTTTTTTTTCAGGCTCGACCACTTCCCCATTTTGGAAAATTTCAATCTCTGAGAGAGGATGCACTTGCTTTACGAAACGCAGCCATAGATTGCCTGGAGCAGAAAAGTGCACCTGCAGCTAGTAGACCACCTCTAACGACACGGTCTCCAGTGCCATCGGTGCAAGATATTGTTGGGAAATCGTTAGATAAGATTGGAACGTACAATGATCTGGATCCCAAACAGCAAGTAGTAGCGCTAATTAATGAGGTTTGTATGATGCTTAAACACTTTAAGTCTTTAACTGATGAGGTGCTTCACAATTTTGAACCACATATTTCACTTGTCACAAAATGTATATTTTCACCGTTTTTGATGACTCAATTTTTTATGTCAGGATATGTGCATCAATTGCGGTAAATGCTATATGACTTGCAATGATTCGGGGTACCAGGCCATCTCGTTTGACCAATCAACCCACTTGCCGTTGGTCACGGATGACTGTACCGGATGCAATCTCTGCTTGTCCGTCTGTCCCATCCCCGATTGCATTAAGATGGTGGGGCGTAAGACGTTCAAGGAGCCCAACCGTGGCGTGTATAATCTCAGGGACCAACACGATGTCCATCGACCCATTTTAATCTCCCAATAAAAGTTTGGTCGTAGCTAGCACTGTAGTTGGCATCTTCATGCCACTGCATGGGAATCACATTAATCTTAAACAGGATTATTTTTCTGAATAACAAATTGTATGTTAATTCGATATTAAAATGATTGAAAATTAACAATAATGGCTGCACTTGGTAGTGTATTTTTCTACATATTATTGCAAATAAAAGGTGAAGGCCAGACCAATTAACTGCACTTTTTCAAACTGTAGTGGAAAATCGATTATCGTACTTAGAGTCTACCTCTGTTAATACGGATTTTCGTATTAACAATAAATTATACTGGCATTTCCCTTATTTATATGGTATTTTATCAGTTTTAGACTTTGTCTACATTTAAAATTCTGCATTTTTGGAAGGAGCACAGTCGCGGCCGATTTTTAGAGGAACTACCACAGCTTTTGCCTGGAAACAACTGTGGAAAACCGCAAAAACCACAGTCACGGTAGGCGACCCGGGAATTGAACCCTGGTCTCCCGAATGAAAGGCCAAAAGCGTTGCCACTAATCCACCTAGCTCGGCAATTCTGGTAAAGATATTAAAACATGTACGCAATGGTTTAGTTTTGGTCTGGTGAAAAATTCAAATTTAGCGCTATTAGTGACGTGCTATGACGTAGTGATCACGTGAGTGGAGCGAATGCGTGCGGCCGGAAGTAGTTCAAAATTCTGAGTTTTAGCCACGCCCCGTACTTAAATGTATACAATTTCAGATTTTTTTAACGGTTTTATGGCAATTATGTGACTCCAAGTAAATGAGACAACTGAAAGGAAAGTACAAGAAAATGTAAACAAGGTAATCGGTTTACAAATAAATATGCTACAAAACGTACCTTCGTAAAAATATAACTCCTAGAACAAATTTAACGATCTTTGTAGCGTCTGCGCATGACGGAAAAATCGTTACACTTTCCCCCAGGAGCCTTTGCGTTTTAAACAAAAATCTGCCCTCGCTTTCTGAGTTCCTGCAAATGTCCATCTGGAGCTGAGTTTTTCTACATTTTCTAATTTAAATTTGCTTTTGTTAAAGGAATATATTTATTAAAATGGTAAGTGGATAGATTAAAAGTGTATTTGTCATCCAAAAGACCGCTTTGACAGTAGAATTCTAATCTAATTTCAGAAACCTTTGTTGCTGCACGGGCATGAGCGTGCTATTACGCAAATAAAATATAGCAGAGAGGGAGATTTGTTGTTTTCGTGCTCTAAAGATCCACAACCCAATGTTTGGTATTCGGTGAATGGAGAGAGATTGGGCACACTCAATGGACACACCGGAGCAGTTTGGTGCATTGATGTTAACTGTATCCATTTTAAAACATGAAATATTTTTAACATTTGCATTTTTATCACGGTTCCAGAGTAGCCTTGTAATACTAAATATTATTGAGGAATTTTTCGTATAATGTTAACGTATACTTTGTCCCCCACCCAAGTTTTAAAAAAAGGGGGTAATTCATATGAGCAGGTTTAGAGCAGAAATGGATTCGTTTGACGTAACATTTTAATGGTGAAAAAGCTATCTATAGTAAACTTCCTTAATAACTGAATAGGGGATACAACAAGAGTTCTGACTGGATCTGCAGATAACAGCATTGTCTTATGGGATTGCGAAACTGGTAAGTAAAAAAAAAAATGTCGAGATGCTTGTCTAAATGAAAACAAATCATGCGACTTTTTCGTGTTGCACTATTTTCAGGATCAACCATCTCCACTGTGAAGACAAACACAGCTGTCCGTACATGCAATTACTCCTACAGCGGAGGAATGGTCATGTTCAGCACAGACAACACGATGAGACAAGTGTGTGAAATCCACATTGTGGACTCAAAACACATGGCTTCTGGACGTGGGTTGCTTTTTTTCATGATTCATTTTTGTTTCTAAGCCTTTGTTCGAGTTTTCATTTGTGTCATTCATTTCCATGCTTTGAACAGAATCTGAACCCATCATCCGTATCCCTGTCCAAGAGAGCAAGGTGACGAGTTCTCTGTGGGGACCCTTGGACCATTATATAATCACTGGGCATGATGATGGAAAAATCATGCAGTGGGATTTAAGGATGGGCAAGGAAATTATTTCTGTGCAAGAGCACACAAAATTAATCAGCGACTTGCAGCATTCGAAAGATGAGACAATGATCATTTCCGCTTCGAAAGATAACACAGCTAAGGTACAATTTGTGAGAATTGTGATTATAAAATTTTCAACGCTATTGTATTCCTTTAGTAATCATGACTTTTTTCCATGTAGCTGTTTGATGCATCCACGTTAGAGGTGTTGAAGACCTTTAAAACGGACCGCCCTGTCAATTCGGCTGCTATTTCGCCCATCCGTGACCATGTATGACCATATTAAGGAAAATCTAAAGCAAATACTGGCAATGCAAATTTTTCCTGGAAATAGTTTTAAATTCTGGGACACTATTTGTTCTCTAATGCTAAAAATCGTTTTTAAAAAATGAAATTTTAATTTGCATTGCTTGTGTTGACTTTAGGACCACCTGAGCAATGTGTAACTAAGCTAATAATAATTGCAAATCTTTTAAAGGTTGTTCTCGGTGGAGGTCAAGAGGCCAGAGATGTTACAACAACTTCAACTCGTGCTGGTAAATTCGAAGCACGCTTTTTCCACCTCGTCTTTGAAGAGGAATTTGGCAGAGTTAAAGGACACTTTGGTCCTATCAACAGTGTGGCTTTCCATCCTGATGGGAAAAGGTATGTTTAATTTAAGAAACTTGGAAGTTTAGAAATCCTGCATGAAAGTATAAAGAAAAAGTTATGTGAAATTTCTCTTTAAGCTATTTTTTGCACACACAAAAACCGTTGTCTTTTTCTTTGCAGTTATTGCAGTGGTGGTGAAGACGGCTATGTCCGAGTACATCGGTTTGATCCGCAGTATTTCGATTTCCATTTTGAATGCTGAAATGATTATTGCTAATGACAACCCGAAAAAAATAAATAATTAAAAAATAAATTAATCATTAATTCATTTTTGTACTAGCTGTAAATTTAGTCGGTATCTATCTGATTTGCATATTTTCAAAAATTTCTATCTGCAATGTGTCTGAAAATTGAAAAATTTTCCAAACATAAATGTAGGTAAACCTTAACTTTTTATTTCCAAATTTAAGCTGATACTGTTTTGAAAGCTTTGTTGTTTTTTATGAAACAAGATGTCGAACAAAGAGCAAGTTGACATTTTTTAAAAATTGTTTTGCTATTAATTGTCACTTAATTGAGCACATGAATCCAGATACAAGTTTTTATGGCAACATATGTGACATATTTCCTGATACAAGAACTAGCTGTAGGCGACAACGATATTTAAAAGTCTGCTGGACACATGTATCCAGACTATTCGCCAGGTAAAACTCCCAACCACCTTGACTGATAATCTACTAATCTACTGTGACCATGGTCCTATCACTCCAATTCCTTCGATGGGTCTCCTCAATGTGTAGAACCTCTATGACCGTATGCATGTCTATGGGTCTCTAAATGCCAATCTACCAACCAATTCTATATGTATTGGTAAGTAATAATAGTTTTGTTCCTATCTCAAATGGACTGAAAGGACCTAAAATATGGATTTTCGCTTCAGTTGCGTGATTTTAGTTCGAGGCACCGCCGCACGGTGGCGCTGGCTTTAAAAATCGACGAATGCGAGCAGTGTTCGTGTCGTTTCCTCTTTTTCAATTCATTGCGGTCAAAGATGGCACCCAAGCGTAGTGGTGAGCTGCTGGCCAGGGTAAATTTTCCGCCGTATGCGGTGCGAATGCTGTCCAGCAGATATTTGTTAGTTGCAGGAGGAGGTGGAAAGTCTAAAAGTGGAATTTCCAATGCCATTGTAAGTAAAGGTATATCATTCTTCGTAGATGTGTCTTGTACCAATAAGGGGTTAAATGAGGTTTGTAGGACTTGACCTTTATAAAGTAGCTCAAGAGTTTTAGGTTTCTAGATTGAGTAATTCGAGTAATTCAAGTTGTAATTATGCTCAACACTGTAGTTTTATTGACTGACATCCTACTTGACGTATTCGGGTTTTTTCCGAATGGTTTCAGTCAAATGTGCTTGAGCCATATGTGAGCATCAAATGTGTGCTTCTGATTGCTTCATCAAATGCTATTCAATAGAGTTAATTAGGTTTATTTACCTTGCAGGTAGCAACCCAAATGTTGTTAGCATGACAGATGCATATCGATAGCATGCAGTTTTTCCTCAGTTTATACTGAGGTTGAAACTTTCTAATAATGGGGAATAAAATTGGTCAGTTATCAAAATAATATTATGTGACTTCACCTACATTTACACTACACGACTAACTGGTGGTTTATTGAAAAGTTAGGTAAAAATATTGTCATGTTGGTAGCTGCAAAATAGTTTATAAAATAGTAAATGGACAGTTATGACTTGAATTAGTTGATGGTGATTTGCCAAATTCAATCTCAATCTGTGAATGTTTTTATTAAATCTCAAGTTGTTCATGTGTTATCAGTAAACAAAAGCAATTTGTGTACTATAAAATAATCTGAATTACTTTAAATTATTAAATGTTTAGGAAATTTATGAATTGAGCTACAATGGGGAAAAGTGCTGTGCACGACCTGCGAGTCGTTTTGTCATTGGTGATAGCGCATGCATGAACTGTGCAGCGTGGTTCAATGGGAAATCACACATGTTGGCAGCTGGTCTGGATGGCATGTGTCAAATTTATCAGTTGGACTACACAATTGATGATTGTTTGGAAAAAATGGAGGAACCAGCTGACAGCGAAGGTAAATTTCTTTAAATGGATATCTTAGATTATTAACAGCTGCTGAACTACCAATGCATATCGTTTCTACAACGATACAAATTTTGCTACAGGGCGGGCATCTTCGAGTGCACGTCAAAGAAGAAAAAGCTCCACAGCGGGTAACTCTTCGGAAAGCACAAAAACGGGAAAAAAGAGAAAGTCGTCTAAACCAGATGACAATGCAGATCAGAACAGCAATTGCTTTGTCAGTAGAATAGGATTTGATTTCCAAGCTGGAGATTGCATACAAACGGACTTTCCCACTAAAGAGGAACCATATCAGAAAGTTGTTCGGATTTCTCCGGATCTAAAGTATTTAGTAACTGGTGGTTCGGATGGCCATGTGCGAGTATGGCAGGTAAACATTTCCTTTTACAGTATTGCTCACCTTATATAAATTTTCTTGGACTTTTTTTAAACTTTCAACATAAATTAAAATGTTTTTTTTTTTAGTTACCATCTTTAAAAAAAGTTCTTGATATTGAAGCGCACAGTGATGACGTAGATGATTTAGACATTCATCCACTTGGAAACAAGGTACAGAGCTAGTTTTGAATGGCAATTGTGTTCTTTCATTTTTCATTGTCTGATGTTGATTCAATTTGTGCAGATGGTTAGTGTTTCACGGGATGGACATGCGTACATTTGGGGCATGGCAGATGGCAAGAAGGCATTGGAGCTGAAATGGAATTCCAATAGCAATCAGAAATACCGATGCAGAAACTGCCGGTACCAAGCTTTTTCCTGTTTTGTCTAATGCAACTTGTGACTTTAATTTTAACTAAACCAGAGTACTCATTTATAACGAACGTTTAGGTTTGCGATTTCTGAAGGCAAAAAGGATATGTCGAAGTTGTTCACTGCTCACGTCCCGGTTAGCAAGCAGAAAAATGCGCCTATGTGCTATTTAGTCAAATGGGACACTAGTAAATACTTACCTGAAAAACTCCAGGCTGTTGGAAGGGACTTGTCTGCCTTGGCTGTCAGGTTTGTTGTCTGTCTTCTGCCTTGTTTATTTTTTGTGAAATACCATTACTTTTCACCATTATAATAACAATTGCTGGACATGCAAAAACGAGAAATACAAAACCAAATGTTTTACCATATGTTGAGCCTTTCTGAAAATATAAAGGCTAAATTGCTCATTTATGATAATCACAAAACTAAAATTCCAAAATTCTTATGACTTGTATTAGTTGTTGCGTTTGATAGTTTAATAAACTAAGAAATATTTTATTATATAGTGATGATGGACGTTTTGCAGCTATTGGGACAATGGGAGGAAGTATCGCAATTTATATTGCATTTAGTCTTCAGGTATGCAAAATATCTTCACTGACATATTGAAACAAACTGGCGTAATTGTCTGATTAAAATGTTTTTTTTCTCTACAATTTGCAGAGAATATATTACATTCCAGCAGCCCACAGCAACTTTGTTACAGGGCTAGAATTTTTGCCTTCATCTGAAGAGACAATTTCGTCCGTAGGCAATCAGGATTCCTCTTTGATCAGCATTTCTGTCGATAATCAGATTAAGATTCATCACATTCCACCCACTGGTAATTGTAACTTCAATTTGCCTTTTTTTCCACAAATTTAGATATTTAATGTAATGCAGTTTACTTTTCCTTTTTAGCCACGATCAGCATAGGCATATTCCTGTTTATAATGTTCATTCTGCTGTTTTTTACCTTCACAATGATGAGCTATTTAGGGTTATAATTAGGATGCAAGTTAGTCACAATTTATTTTCAGATATGAAGGAGCGTTTCCTTTGTTTGTTATCACTGTTGTTGTCGTTCTGACATTCCCCTCCCCTCGTTTTTAATGTAAAGCGATTGTGCATTGCATATCATTTTAAAACACGAGGAGATTGATTGGTTTTATTTTTTAAACTCATAAAATGGCAATATATACGGCTTGCTTTTATTGGATTGGTTTCTGCATTTGCTTAATTATGTTCGTAATTAAGGGATGTTTCAACTGAAGGCTCAATAGGGAAATTGGAACGACTTTCAGCCTAAGTTTTTAAACTTGCAATTTAATTGCCTACAGTTTAATTTTTAAATGCTGATCGACCTAGCCAGTTGCTTATTGCAATTTTTATTAACTTATGTGAACATGCAGTAGAATGCATCTTATTGTAAAAAAATTAATTTATTATTTTTCTTCATCATTAAAATTGTAAGGACCAGATCATGGAATTGTGATGTTAGTGCAACCTTTCTGATATTTTTATTTAATCATTGTATGAACACATGGATTAAAGGATTAATGGCTTAATTTTAATGTTAATTAAGCATATATTACTATACAGATTTACTGGGTATTATCTTGACTATTATCTTAACGGCAATTGTTCAAATTCCGTAAAATATAAGAAGCATAACTTCAGAACCATATATTTGGTGTATATTCAAATGTTCGGAACACTAGAAAAACACTTTTTTTTCTAAAAAAAGATAGTACAGGTATTGTTTTAAAATGAAAATTTTGATATTTACGTTTTATGGCATGTCATTCAAAGTTTGCATCATATGATGCTTTATTTACACCTGATGATAAAAAGACAAAAAAACGAAAATTGAAGAACAGGGCTGTGAATGTGCTGTTAAGCATTGGAAAAAGTATATTTTACAGAATTTGAACAACTAAAGTTTTGATGATAGTCAAAAATTACAACAAAAAAGTTGTGCAGCCCATTAAAACGTACAGATCTGTCTTAGATGGGATTAGAGATGGGTTGGTTAAGAAGGAGGGCCGGTTAATCCAGAGTTTCAAAAAATAATACTTATATTTATTCAATACACGTCGTAATATATTTTGTGTTATTTATATATGCTCTATATTAGAAGCAAACATAATTACAAAATGAATCCTTCAATTTGTTTTAAAATGAGTTGCAGAAGCGCATCTATGCAATGCTTGTTATATGTATCCAAAAACTTTGGAGGCAATATTGTTTTTTATATTTTTAAAATCGCCGGATAAGAGGAGTTTTTATGTGCACGTAGTTTCAAATTTTGAAATGTTGTGTTCGATGAATTTTATTCAAATTTGGCGCCATTTCGTTTGGTTACGGCGCTTTATACTAAGACGTGCATTTAGAAAAAAAAACTGTGGGTGGGCTTGAAGAAGGTGGCTACTGTCATGGCGTTTGTCCGGCTGAGGTTTTTAGAAGTTTGTTGTTCTTGTTTGGATATTTTCCCCCGATGCTTTCTTATCGCGTTTTGTATCGACTTGGTTTATAGACCAGCAGCGTACACGATGTAGGATTCAGTTACTAGTGATTGGGATAAAACATTTTGCACCGAACCAATTGTTGGACATTTGCCTGAATCGAACTTTGGGAAGATTCTTTTATAATGACGCTGATCACCACAAGATTCGGCGTTCAAAGTGTCAAAACGCCGGTTTTTTGACGGGGATTCGATTAGAAAGTCAATCATTGCCGTTTTCTAGTAAGTTTAATTGTTGGTTAATCATGTTTTTATGTTTCGTTTTTTCGTTTTGTACTCGTCTGTCTATGAGGACCGAAGGTATGCCTACTCCCCCAATTCGATCACCCCGTGCACGGCATTTGTCACTATAAAATGAACCAATTGGGCGTTGAAAATATCACAAGCTCGGGTAATTTCAGCCAAGGGAAATCACAGAATAATTAAACTGCATTTTTTATGGGTTATGTAGGGAACTTTGACCTTACTCTCCTGTTAAGTCTCCTGACTTAAGTGGCTGAACTTTATATCAATTGACATGTTCCCATAAGCTTTGAACAGGCTATGGTCAACAGTCCCAACAAGACTCCTCGCGTTTTATGAGCTCATAAGTAGTCCCTGATTACGCTTGGTCATGATTAATATTACGTCAGAATTTGGGTAATAGTTTGCCACTTCACCAGATTATGCAAGTCTGTCTATTTTATAAAGCAGCCCTTCTTGACTGCTGTGACACAGAAAAGGGAAAGTGATTTCCATTTGAAACTAGCTTGCAGGCTGAGCAAAATTCACCTGAACTATTAGGCGTTTTTGATGCATATAAAGCCTACTAAAAATTCGCGTTTATCTTGATGTGAAAAGCTGTAAAACTTGCAGGTGAAGCTGATGGTTAGTAGAAAATGAAATCGTGATTTGTGGTGCTATCAGAAATTTGAACAAAAATGGCAATATGTTTGTATAAAAATGCTTTCATTTTCTAACCCTAAATTAATAGTCATAGACCAGGAAGAGCATTAAGAGGCCATTGCTGGGTCTCCATTTAGTGATAAACTATCTTATCTGCTCTTGTTAAAAACGCAATACCTTAACCTCTGTTCACCTGCTTGGAATGGCGGCTGAGCGTCATTTGGATGCAATTAAAAACTGAAATGTAATTGCCATTACCCGACAGTTGGCATATGCATTTTGATACTTCACTCAGTTTGGTAAGAGGGTAAAGTTCCTGAGTGAATCATAAAAGATGACTCCCACGTCTTTCATGCATGAAGGTGTATGGAATAGGAGGCCAAGAAATGTTGCTTGAATTCCTTGACAAAGTTGACTGCATAATTTGATCATGATATACGGTGGATTCCAATTAATTGGGGCATCGGTTAATCGGGTGGGCCAAACCTTACAGATTTTCAACAAATAGAATGTGCAAAATTCATTATACAAGCTTGGATTTATATGCATTGCTAAATTTAAATTTTGTAGGCTACTCCATGCTTCTGACAAATTAATATAAAATATTACTTTTGAATATCCTAATCTTAATGTTTTCCATGTAAAATGTTGATGCACCTGGGACCTTATACTAGGTAAACACAACGCATTTCCATTGACTGTACATTTGCTTTATCTGGAAAACTTGCATAAACAGAGCTACTAGTATTCCTGATAAAAGAGGAAATTATGAAAAATCAGGGTTGGGTGGCCATGACCCCCATAATATTCTTGCTATTTGCATTGTTGCCAAATTGTTATGCCAATATTTGCAAAAACAGTCAACTGGTTCAGTAATGATGATTTGGTGAAGTATGTTTTCCAACGCTTCATCATTCATGTTTATTCATAGCTAATATGGCTATTTGCAGCAAATCCCCTCTTCCTGGTAGTTTGTGATAGTAACATTAACTTGATTTGCTTTGTGATAATGTTTTTGATGCAACAATTCCAAATTACATCTCACATTACCACTCTATAATGCTCAGCTTGTGATCATGTACTCATGAATGTATCAGCCTGTCGGAGTGATTTAAAAATGGGTAATATGCGCAATCTGTGTGACTTGTGACCTCATATAGGACCAAGTTACAAATGAATGCTACTCTAAAGAGCTTGAAGTCTACCTAACACTGTGTTTTTTCTCTACACTTAGCAATAGGAGGGTTTCAAGGCTAATGATTTGAATCGTGAGTTACAAATTATATTCATTGAGTTAAAACATTAAGGAGAAAAATAAGATTTTTATCTGAATGAGGGGGCACCACGAATAATGTCAGTTGATATGTAACATGTTTTATGAGTCTGCTTTTCAGCTTTTGAAATCCTTATCCTTTCCAAAATCGAGCATAAAATGTTTAAAAATATCACACATTTGAACAGTTTGACACGAGTTGTATCGACTTGTATGTAGGATTTTCCAGTTTCCAATCTTGTTTTTTTAAAGTTTTTAAGTCAAGATACCGATCATTAGCAAGAAATCGTCAAAATGTTATTTGAATTTTAAAGTTTTGATACGATTCTATAATATTAAATTTTCATCCAAAAATAATTTATTTATAAGCTATACAAAAACTAAAAGATGAGTTATGAAATTGATTTGAATCTGTGAAGGAAATCCAGAAATGAAAGTTGTGAGCATTTGAAAAAAATAATCACCCGCAAGCAGTATTTATTCAATTGGTTGCTTTCTTAATTTATCTTATTGAGGGTGTTAGGTTTATCACCCTCTTAATTTAAAGCCACTAAATTTAGCCTCTCCTATGCAGAATGGAAATATTCTAATACTGAAATAAGAAGGTGGTTGGCCTACTGGCCCACACACTTTTTGAGCTTATAGCAAGTTGCAGGGGGTTAAGCCTATTATAACTAATACAGTTGGTATCGCCTTTTTAACCGTTAACATAAATTATTAGGCATTTAACATTGTCCCGTTGAGAAATTCACTTTTTTTTTTTTTTTTTTCTACATTTACACCCCCATTTGTTTTCAAGAGTATTGCATGTCACCCGCCTTTTAACAAGTGTTTTGATTAAATCCCCCAGTTTTTTCACTTAAAAAATGTTTGACTTGAATGGAATGGATACCCCTGTTTTGGTTCTCACTTGTGTTAAACAAACATAACCCACAAAAGATCTGGAATTTGATTTAAAACAGATAGTAACGGCTGTTATCCAGCCTTGGTATGACCGGAATTGCAGGTCAGCTAACAAAATTGAAAGCTAAGGTCGTGCAAAAAAGACATCCTCTACTTGGGGGATCGAAAGTGGGATTTGCAAGACAGTCTTATATGCACTATAACATTTTCTCAATGGGGGTGTGCACTCATGTTTTTTGTTTGTTTATATTGAAATTAGTGCACTGTTGAGAGAGAGAGAGAGAGAGAGAGAGAGAGAGAGAGAGAGATAGGAACAGCACATGACCGGTTCTGTTTTTTCAGTAAACTACCAAAAATGTTTCCAATCGTCATTGGAAGCCATAGGAACATATGGTAAACAGAGGAGGTTGGAAGATTTTTTCCCTCCTAAATTTTGCATTTAGAAATTTTCGTTAAACGGAAAATTCCGATATTAAATTATTACCATGAAACGTTGTCGTGATTGGGACTCAAGGTAGGTTCTTGAAAATGTAAGGCTAGACTCTAGAGCATCAATTGGAATCCTTGAAATATGGTTGAATTTTTCCCAACAAATTTACTGACACCCTGTCCAACTTGAAAATCGATTACGATATTGTTGTAAATGTGCATCTGCGCACATTAAAATGGCTTTTTTGTAAATTGGTTTTCAAGGCTGAAATCTATTTCGTGACTTTTGCAGCGCTAGAAAGTTCAGCAAGTATCGACTGATTTGCGAGGTTTTAGGCTAATGGACAATTTTGTGGTAGCAGCTAGGATCTGGTTTAGAGAATAATAAACCAAAAAAAAAAAATCTTATAGTAAAAATTTGAAGGCACTAATGTGTACATTTTCTTTAGGCATCATTCAAAAAGGACGTCCCCGAGATTCCTTCAAAAATAGACCCCCTCCCCACATTGTCCATTTTATCCCAGGCCCCGTTTTCCCCTTCCCCCTCATAGACGTCCTTATTTTAAATTTTTTTTTTTTTAAAGTAGGGTGTCCGGAAAATGTCAGTTAGATCATACAAAGTTTACAAAGGCCTATTCTATCAATTTACAAGCACCCGTCTCGCTACCAATTCCAGGATATTTTTACAGATTTTTCTGATTAACGGAAATTTCCTGACCTCGAAGAGAAATTCCAGCATAAAATTGGTGTTCAACACAAATTTAGGCATAATTCACGACTTTCCTTCGAGGTTTTAAAAATTCAAGTACATGTGGGACTGGGGACACATTTCTTCTGGTGTCCTTTTCCTCTTTCACTGACCTTCAAAACTAAATTAAACAGAAACACCAAAAAACTGAAAAATACCATCATTAGTGGACGTCCATAATGGCTTTCCCCCTCCCTCCCCTCTGTCCACATGGTGTCCACATGCCAGCAGACCCCTCCCTTATCTTGAGGACGTCCCTTTTGAATGGCCCCTAAAGCGGAAAAATACCATTATTAGTGGACGTCCATAATGGATTTCACTTCCCCCCGTCCATATGGCGTCCACATTTCAGCAGAATTCCACCCCTTCTCCCCTACCCTCTTGAGTTGAGGATGGAAATTTTTGAATGTCCCCTTACTTAATTTTTAAATTTTACTGTATTTCATTAAAGATTCCAGGAAAAGTCGAACAAAACGCCCCAGTATGGCCGCCATTTCCGGCTTCTAATACGTATTTAACATTTACTATAGGTGCATTATCATTGTATGCGATGTTGATGCGAAAAATAATATGGTTAACTAGTGTTTATTTGAACATTTATCCTTTAATAGAAAATCATTTCTGATCGCTGGTGCCATATGAGAGTCGAGAACCGCAGTGTTTTTGACCTCCATGAATAGGTACCGGTAGTGAGACCAAAATTAAACTACACCTTTGTTGAAAACATAATGATGATCCATAAGTGTAAACACTCCGGAGGCAATTAAACAGCTTTTATATTATACGGTACAGCGAATGTTATAATAAGTAGAGAGGGAGAGGACCGGACGTCCACAGTAGTAATGGGGGAAGTCCAAAAATCGACCAATAAATGTAGAGACAAAGCATTTAAATTGGATGTTATGGAATACGTATTTCTGAGATTTAGTAAACAGGCTACACGATTCGTAGTAGGCTTAGGATAATGAGGAATAGTAAAAAAAAAAAACAACTTTGGGACAGTAAATTCTGGAACAAAACATTTGTTTTTTTATATGGCTTTTTATGCAAACATTCTTTTTAAGTTAAATTTTGGCTTATAATAAGTAATACTAAATGAATTTCTGGACTGGTGGTTAAAACAAAGCAGCTTAGGGGTTATTATAACAGGACGTCCTCAAGAGGGGGTAAGGGGAAATTTCTGCTGGCATGTGGACACAGGGGAGGGAAGAGGGAAGCCATTATGGACGTCCACTAATGATGGCATGTTTTAGGTTTTTGGTTTTTATTCTTAATTGAGTTTTAAAGGTCAGTGAAAGGGGAACGGGACGCCAGATGAAATGTCTCCCCAGTCCCAAATGTACTTTAATTTTTAAAAACTCGGGAAAGTCGGGAATTGTATGTTTAAATTTGTGTTTTTAAACAACATTATTATGCTGGAATTTCCCTTCGAGGTCAGGAAATTCTCGTTAATCAGAAAAGTCTGTAAAAATGTCGGGGAATTGGTAGCTAGACGGGTGCTTGGAAATTTATGGGATGGGCCTTGGTTGGTTGGAAAAAATTTGCAGGGCACTCTACTTTTTTAAAAAAAATTAAGGACGTCTATGAGGGGGGATGTCTGGTTTAAAATAGACGTCATGTGGACAGGGGGTAGAGGGGGGAAAGGCAATTTTGAAGGAATTTCAGGGACGTCCTTTTTGAATGGCCCCTTACAGGGTCAGGCGCAGTAACCTGGGGCCATCCACAAGGGACGTCCGATATCCCCCTTCACCGCCTGTTCTCAACCCCCTCCCCTGCCTCTTTTTAAAACTTTTTAGAAGTTTTGTGAGGCCTTCTGACCCTTGAACGTCTACTTCCTTCCTAGTCAAAGAAGATCAATTGTGGGGAATGGGCCTGGAGTATTTCGTTAAAATGGGGGCAGCTGGGGGGGAGAAATGAAAATTTGAGAGATTTTCCGCAATGTTCTCTACCCCCTGTGTACCCTTCCCCTCTTTATGGATGGCCCCTATAGCCTCCCCCGCAGTGGGAGAGGGGACCAATAGAGACCGGACGAAACAGTGCAGGCAGGATGGGGAGGCTGCTCCTAAAATAGACAAGACATTTTGGCGGACGTCCTTTTTAAACATCCCTAATTGCCTTTCTGGCTTTCAGCCGAAAAGGTACCGGTGGTGATCCTAGCCTCATCGCGAACAAGTCGCATTTCGGACAAAGGTTTGCTTGGGTTCTAAAAACTTGTGGTGCCGAGGACACATTTTGAGTAAGGACGTACAATTGGGAGGAGGTGGAGTATAGTGCCTGGTCCGAGTGTACGCGTTTGTGCGAGTCTTGCAGGGAATATACCAGACCTACATGGAGGATTTTTTTTGTGTGTCGACATGCCCAAACCCCATTGAGTGTTGCGTTGGTCATTTTGCTATTGATGGCCATGTTTGCTTCCAGGAACGTGGCGTTGTTTGTCCACCCACCCATCCCCTTTGTAGTTCACCTGTGTCTATAACGTTTTGCATTCTAGCGTGATTTCCTTCTCCCCCCCAAAAATGAGTCATAACGGGTATGCCACTTGCGCCGATACAGAAAGGACATTGGCACTGGATGTCGCCGCCCTCCACAGTCGCTTTCACGTTTCCTACAAACGCGCGAATCCGGACGCCTCTGAAGCCACCTGCGAGATCGAGGCGAACGCGATCTGGCAGTCTCTGGAAAGCGACCAGCAACTGGAGACAAGGGCCAACGATTTCGTTCGACTGTGGGATGCCAAGGCGAATAGCATCAGGCAGGGGCAGTTTGCATTTCGTGACAAGGTGAGTACACACACGCATGGCTAATGTTTGAAATTCCGTTCGTGTCTTGCACAGGGTGTCTACCAACCTGAGTGGCGTGAAAATGGTGCATTTGGGTAAACATTCTTTCTTGTCATCGCCATCAGCTGTTAATCCTGTGGGGAACCAAATATACGTTCAATTCTAATTTATTACCCTACAGTCAGAATGAGAGTGCCATGTGGTAAGGGGTGCTGTAATATAAATATACAAATATCACAAGAAAGCTTAATATGCATGTGGGACTCAGCCACCTTTAGCAAATCCCAGCAGAGAAAAATGTTGTAGCTGTTCAGAAAAACTGAACTTTTGCACATTAACTCCAGTTTTTCTGCCAATTAAAATCTGCACTTTTATTGCAAAAGAGTGAAGTTTTTCTACCATTCATAATTGAGAAATATTTGCAGTTTTAAAGAATATTGCAGTTAATTTGAATAAAGGGTTTGGGTTTGCATATTTGGTAATTTTTAATAGATATGAAGAGAGGAAGAAACACAGTCGTGGCCGATTTTTAGAGGAACTATCATCCTGTCATTTGTCTGGAAATAGCCGTGGACTGTCAAGACCACAGTCAAGATAGCCGGGGAATTAAACCTTGGTCTAACCCACCTATACCTTGGTACAAATAATACAAAAAGTTGACAAAATAATTAAAGTTACAAATATAAGTTATGTACGTAGCACATTAGGGTCACTCTTGATTAGATGGAATTTCCGCAAGCTTTTAGGAACGTCTTTTGGGAGGGAATTCCATCTCCGAAATGTAGTATGGGTCCTAAGTAGCTCGAAGGCCAGCAGGGGGTTGGAATGACAAGTTCAATTACATTTTAAGATCGCCTCAACCAGGGTCATTGTAAATTATACCAGGCTGCATAGTAAAATAAAACGCACAAAAAGAGTAGGGACACCCGCCTGTTCTTCAGATAGTCTCACCCCAGAGTTTGGAGCATCTGAGAGACACATGTTGCTCGACATCGCTTTCGTTATGGTCGTTGTCATGGCAACGACACTAAGTTTGCGGTCGAAAAAAGACGTATTTTTACGCTAATTAGATCCCATTTCCTACTTACTTTCTGTACGTTTTTAAACTTTCAGGTGTCCCCCCTTTTGACCACTTTGTGCTTCGTCACAGCCTCACAGGAAATTAAATGTAAAATTGTAGGACTTTGGTGGGCCTAGGCTAGGGGACCATTAAAAAAAAATAAGTCCCCAAAATAACTTTATAAAAGCTAAAGTCGTGATGAATCTAGTGTGCATTTACAGTTACACTTCAAGTTTAAATTCAATTTGTTTTGTGATTTAAATCTTATCAGGCTTTTGAACTAGCTTAAACTTTTTTGGCATAAAATGTTTTGACTAATTAATCTGAATACTTTTTATATTTGTCATGAATAGCGTATTTATCATTCACCAAATTAGCAGAAACCAGAGTCCGAAAATGAATTAAAAATGTAAAACAAGTTCATTGTGGCAAATTAGCAGCATTATAACTAATATATTACCTTAGGCGACTAGAAATCGTGGACTTAAGTATAATTACTGGCTAGATTATTTGCAGACAAAAACACAAATGTAGTGAAATTTTTTACTAGCTGCTTGTCATGAAATTGAAGCACGCTCAGTCAGTCACCCAGGTTGCTTATGAAGCCATCCACGAGGGGGGTCTAATTAAGTCAACGGCTAATGAGGCATAATAAGGAGTAAAAATTGTAATTATAACTTTTTATCATACATTCTGTTGTGCAAAACTTGCACTGGCATGAAGTAAATTTTTCATTCTGCATTATTTTGTTTTTTGTTTTGTAGCACTCCTTGGTGTCGAATGAGCCTTTAGAAATTTATTTCCAACATGGTTACGTCCTATTACTTCAAACTTCAAGTGCAGCATTAAAAACAGTGCTACTGGAGAAGATGGAAGTACAAGAAAGGCATTCATGTTGAAAATGCATTACTAAGGGCTCATAAGTCAACAGGTATTTTGTATTAAAATAAGAGTAAACTCAACTTATAAGTTCAACACCTCCTAGTCAAATTGGAATCAATGGGATAAATAAAAAAATTGACCCAGAAATGGGCAGCCAACTCTGAATAATAGGAACATGTTTGATCTGAGTACCGTGCATGAGCCAAATTTTGTCATTCCTTGTTTTAGTTGCAGGAACTTGTTTTTGAATGGCAGTCTATGGTAATAAGAGAATTTGATTGTGGACACCCTGTAAGCTACGAGGAATGCCATCCAAATTTCGTTAATTTCATGAACATTTTATTTCTCCAGGCTATGACATCGGCCTCGCAATTCCATAGTTCGAATTTCTATAACGATGCTGAAATATCGGGTTGCTCCTCTACGTCAAGTAACAAGAGTACACCAGCCCAAGACTCTTTGAAAGCTCAGATAGCACTTCAGGAAGCCCGAGTCGAAGTCTTACTCGCTGAAAAAGAAAGCGAACAACGGGAAGGACCCTTGCGCGAGCTCATCGATGCTCAGGCAGAACTTAACCGACTGAAGCGAGAGCTGAAGAGGAAGGTAGCCGACGTGGAGAGGGCTCGGAAACTTCGGAAGAGGCGCAGACAGGAAATGGAGGTGATCAGGGAGGAGCATCCTGATCTCGCAAGAAAGATGAAGCTCAGGGATAGACCAGGGCAGCCAAGTCTTGAGGATAACCAACCTGGGATTTTCGAAACAATAAAAATGATGACAGAGCAAGAAGGGGAATTCCAAAATCCAACTTCACAGTGTTCGCTCTCCATGCTGCATAAAAAGCTGGAGCTCCAGGGATTTAACATAAGCAGAAGTGCTACATATCTAAGGATACTCTCGCTCCGTTCCAGCAAATTACAAGGCAAATTGAACGCCCTGTCTACCATACAATTTCAGCATGCAGAGTGTTTTTTATTTTGGAAATGCATGAACGTGAGAGATAGGAAGCTGGTTTATTATCTGATCATTTCCCTATTGACTGGAATTTTTTATTTTTTTTTTTAAAAAAAGCCAGCATATGCTGCTTTATAAAAAAGCATAGACATGTGGAGAAATGTTCATTATTGTTGTTCTGCAGACCAGTAGTTTTAAGTCCAACATACTTTCAATTCCGAAAGCTATTTTAGTGACTAATTTGGGTTGTAATAAGGCTATTTTAAAAATCGTTTCATTCATAACCCAATTATTAAGTAAATTCCACTTCAACAGACATTTTTAGTAACTATTTGATATAGTATTACACGGGTGATCTCTTGCAACCCTTTACAATCGGATAGCTTATTCATTAAAACTATGAATCTCGGCAATATATTTTTCATATCAATTATGATGAATGAGTTACACATTCTTGATAAGATAACATCTATGAATAGGCTGGTTAACTACATTTATTAATCTGTTGCCATGTTATGTTGAAACGCATAGTTTTTCCATGGTGGATCGGTATGGTGCTCGCTCTTCCTAAGTCTTTCTGTTCTTTCTGGTTTATCTTAAGGTGAGGTTACTGGTGACGAAACACCGGAAACAATGAGTCGCTTAAAAGATGAACGGAGGACGCGTCTGGAGGAGCTTGAGAGGAAGATCCTGGATCAAAGATCGGAAATCAGCGTTGATGGACTGTTGGTGAGGACCGTTTTTTACTTTTTGAAATAATACCCAAAATGTTTGAATAGTATGGCTTCTAAATCAATGCTAATGTTTAATTAGGACACAATCCAGTCGCTGGTGACAGATTGCAATCACCCGAACTTGAAGAGAATAAAAAATGTGGAAGCGTTCCTCAATCGATGTAAATATATATGTGATGTTATTATATTATAATAGGCTTCTGGGGTTCCATTTAAGCTCCCCTCATCCAAAAAATATGGTACCATATGCTAATTTGTAAAAATAATTGTTTGACATGCGGGAGTAGAATTTATTTGGGATTTTTTATCTCTCGCTCTCATCAGTTCACGTGGGGCACTATAATTAAATATTTTCTCATGTTAAATCTTGTGTATTTTGTTCAGATGAGAAGTCTGCATCGCAAATTGTCAATTTGCGAATGAAACCAAGCGACTTTAATGTTATCAAAGTAATTGGCAGGGGCGCATTCGGTGAAGTCCAGTTGGTGGGTATTAATTTGTCAATTTTACGTAAATTACAAGTGAGTCTTTTTTCTGATTACTAAATTATAATTTTGCATTCAGGTGAGACACAATTCAACAAATCAAGTATATGCAATGAAACTCTTAAGCAAGTTTGAAATGGTTAGTATATTTTATTTCTTAAAGTCGATAAGTTTTTATTATAATGTTTCCCTATAACTGAAAAATCTGGAAACGTCAGGTAACTTTGATGGGCTTGAAATAGTCAAGGAAAGGGATTTATGTTTATAAAAAGAGTGTGGAAAATGTAACATGAAATATTACATTTGTTTGCATGTTTTAATATCACAAAAGTCAAAATTTTTTTTTAATTGTAGTTTTTGCAAACCCAATTTGAAATTCAAAGCCTTTGCTGCTCATTGTAAATTGTGTTCAAAAATTGTTTTTAAACTATAATATTAATGGTTCACAGAAAATGTTTGAATTTTTAAAGTAAATGTAGAATAAAAAGTAGTTTACCATGATTAAATTAATGAAACAATTTTTCCTTTCATCCAATTCTGAACGAGGCTAATTATTTTATAAACGTTGACTTATTTATAAATTCTTAGATAAAGAGGTCCGATTCTGCCTTCTTTTGGGAAGAAAGGGATATCATGGCTCATGCTAACAGCGAGTGGATCGTTCAGGTAGATTTCAGAGAATTTTCCGAAAAATATCATTTCATTCAAACCCTCTAACATAAAGTATGCTTGTATATGTGAACGAATTTTTCTTTGCAATTTGCGTAGCTTCATTTTGCATTCCAAGATCACAAGTATTTGTTTATGGTTATGGATTACATGCCTGGAGGCGATCTAGTCAATCTGATGTCAAATTATGATGTTCCCGAAAAGTGGGCCAAATTTTACTGCGCCGAAGTCGTTCTCGCACTCGATGCCATTCATTCTATGGGGTTTGTTCACAGGTATGTAGCAGATTTTGTAAAACCTCATGGTTTTTTTAAAGGTCCGCACGGCTTTGAGCAATTCATGTTGTAAATACCGGTGTTGCTCAGTTGTTTACTGCATCAACCATTAGTTAGAGAAATGTAACAGTGTATTTGTATCGTTGATAATGTTATAGGGACGTGAAACCAGACAACATGCTCCTTGACAAATTCGGTCATTTGAAACTGGCAGATTTTGGGACTTGCATGAAAATGAATGCGGCAAGTTTAACTCTTATTTGTAGTTGTTTCCAAATCATTTTGAAAGCTGTAACGGGAATAGCTTTTTTAATGTGACAACTTCCTAATTTAGGATGGTCTTGTTCGATCCGATACTGCTGTTGGGACACCAGATTATATTTCACCCGAGGTTTTGAAATCCCAAGGGGGTGAAGGTGTTTATGGCAGAGAGTGCGACTGGTGGTCGGTTGGAGTGTTTCTTTACGAAATGCTCGTAGGCGACACCCCATTTTATGCAGACTCGCTTGTTGGGACCTATGGGAAAATAATGGACCACAAAAACTCTCTGAAATTCCCAGATGATGTTGAGATCTCCAAGGAAGCCAAGCAACTCATTTGTGCTTTTCTCACTGATAGGCAAGTCAAAAATATCTTGTGCACTCTAAATTTCATTAAGCTCATTAAATCATAATTACAAATAAATATAACGTTCCTTAAGCATTGCTTGTTGTTCTGTTGAATTTAAAGATCGCAACGGCTGGGTAGAAATGGAGTAGAGGAAATAAAAAAGCATACATTTTTCCAAAACGACCAATGGACGTTTGACACCATTCGGGAAGGTTAGACTACATTTTATTTAAAGCTGGGTTTGTTGTAACATTTTGTTTATTGGGTGACAAAAGTTTCGTTAATCCCCTTTTAGGCGTCCCTCCTGTCGTTCCTGAACTAAACGGAGATGACGATACGAGTAACTTTGACGATGTCGAAAAAGAGGATTCTCCAGAGGAGAATTTTCAAGTTCCTAAAGCCTTCGCTGGCAATCATTTGCCATTTGTTGGCTTCACTTATTCACGAGATTACCAGTAAGTGTTTTTTTTTGTTTCATCAAAAGCTGCAATTGAATATTATTCATTTTGTGTTAAATTTTGCTTGGCATCAGTGTGCGAATTTTATACTTTTCCTTTATTTCTGTTTTTGAATTTTGTTTATTTGTTTTTATTTATTTGAGGCTTTTGGCACATGATGGCAGAGGAAAAGAAGAGGTAATTAACTTGGATCATTTCTTTGTTTTCGTTTTTTTATTTTGTGTTAAAAACTCCATAGTAAAGTATTTCTTCTTTTTCTTTTTATTTATTCTTTTCGTGGACTTCAGTGTGATGGTGTAAGTGCTTTTCATTCTGATTTAATGCCATTTCTACTATGTCGCACGACTTTTACCATTAGATTTTCACTTTTAAGATTCACTTTTTCTTTGAACATTTTGCATGTTTTCTTTAAATATCCGTTACTTGTAATTAATTGTCAAACCATCGACTATGCGTATGCGGTTTCATCTCATGATATAATGAACATTTGCATACTTGCCTGCATCTTGTTAATTTGGTTGACTTTAGGTATACATTTATGAAAAAAGTAGAAGGGATAAAGTTATTCTTGGACTAAATTTGTAATTTTGCTGACAGAAACGAATTCTGTTAGTTTCTGTTGGTGTTAACTCCATTGCCGCAGATGCATTTTGACCCAAAAATTCAACTCTGCCAAATTGTGTAATTTAAAAACCACAATATTCACTTAAAGGATAAGAAGTCATTTGAGGAACAATGTCTAACAATTTTAAGAAGTTTTTGTACTGGTTTAATTAATGTTGGTCGTGAAAATAACTTAATTGTAAGACAATCACAATTGGCCACTACCGTTCTTCACGCTTATTGCACTCCGTTTAGCACTGTTTAAGATATCCACAACTTTCTTGAAATAATAGAACTTCCTTGTCTCCAATCTAATTTTGATTTAAGATAGTTTGCCATGTTTTCCATCTCAACATGAGTGGTTTTATTTGAGCGTTTTTCATGTTTCATATTTAACAGACTAACAGAAGTAATCAGTCGGGCATCTCAGCAAACGTTCCAGTGGTAATTATTCATTTCTTCTTGTTTCTCTATGCTCGATTTCCAAGCGATGTTAATTTAGAGTAAAAACTTTAACTATATTACATGAACTCGAGCAATTTCTTTTTATTTCCACCTTAGAATGAAGATTTGAAGAAACTTATTCAGAGGTTTGAAGACGAGTTAATCAGAGAAAGAAATGCCCGGGAAGAGGCTGACCATAAATACAGGGTCACATTGAATCAGCTTGATATCCTTACTCAACAAGAGTGCGACCTACGAAGCAATTCAAGGGAGCAGGAGCGCACAAATGCTATAATAAAGCATGAATTTAAGGAGGTTAGTAACATTATCTTTAATTTCATTTCTAAATTTTTTCAAACATTTTTCCGTTTTGCTTATTTTTATAAACGATTTGTTAATATCAAAGGCACAAAGAAAGCTGGACAACGAATTGGACAATAGACGAAAAGTTGAGTCAAAATTACAGGAAATGAAGTTGAAAGTGGAAGAAGAACAGAATCGAAGACTGCAAGCGCTGGATAGAGTTGGGAATCTGGAAAAGCAGGTAATAACATGGAAATTATTTTCTAGTTTTGAAAATATCAATATAAAACAATATTCTAATTATGACATGAACTGGCGTTATATGTGGGATTGAATACCTAAGGTTATATTTTTATAAAAAATCAGAAGCCGTAAAAGGGAAATTAAATAATTTATTTGGTACCAAGTTACAATTGTTTTTGTGTGGGCTTGTTGGGTCCTTGCAATGTTTATTATAAGAGAAATGACTAACAATGCAGTATCGGTTGCATTTGAATTACAAATTGAATAGGTTAAAAGTTTAAAATATGTGTAAAAGACCACATGATTGCAAAAATGAAAATAGGGCAGAAAAGGGCACATTACACTTAGAAAAGAAGCAGGATAATTGTGTAATGAAAAGGAATGTTTTTGTTTTTTGTTTTTTTCAGTTGTCTGAATTGAATGACAAATTGAAGAGTGAAAGTGATACACATACCAAATTTAAGAAGCACAATGCAGAACTGACTGTTAACAACATAACAAAGGAACAGGCATTGAAAGACCTCAACGAAAAACTTTTAGGACTGCAAAACAGTAAAGAGAACATGGAAAGAAACATTCTGATCTTGCAAAAGGAATTGGAAAAGGCAAAGGATTCGCACACGCAATTCTCGGACAGCAATCGAGAACTAGAAAGTGTGTATCTTTTTTAGCCTTAATTGCATGTTCTGATCTGCAAAATTCCGGCTGTCTGTTAATGCTGTTTTTATTTATTTCAGGTCGCAAGCAATCGCTACAGCTAGAGGTGGAAAGGATGAAGGAACGAGAAAGCATGACATCCAAAGAAAATCACCATCTTAACGAGAAAATTGTCACGCTGGAAAAATGCAGAGCCACACTCGAACTTGAAGTTCGCAACTTTAAACAGATGTACGAACAAGAAGCGAAGGCACATCAGGAAGACATCAAAAATCTGAAAGCAGACCGAAAGAATCTCATGTCCAACGAAGAGGCCAACATCGAAGCCTTGAGGGGTAAAATCTTATTTATATTGTATGTTTTCAACTTTGTGTCGTTTACTCGTGCATTAATTTACGATGTTCATTGCACATTAGCCATGGAAACCAAATTTAACGAAGAAAAGGCCAACAAACAAAGAGCTGAAGCTTTAAGCCAAGAGAAGGAAAGGCAGATGTCCATGCTCTCCGTCGATTATCGCCAGCTTCAGCAGCAGCTTCAAAAACAGGAATCCGAGTATCGACAAGAAGTGGAAAAGGCATGTGAAGAAGAATTGATCATTCTTAAATTCAATAAGAAGAATTATTTTCATGTTTAAATAAGATACAAATATCGTAAAAACTCGAATATAAAAATTATAAATATATAAAAATATAAAAATATATAAATTTATTGTGTCAGAAAATTAAATCATCCTGACACGGCGAGTCTCACCTGTTTTTGGACATTAGCAGACATGACGATACTACTAAGTAAACATTATGCATTATTTGTTAAGTTTTTTTTTTTGGCTTATTTTTACAGACGAAAGCAATATGCATTCAGCTGGAACAAGAATCTCAGAAGCGCAGTTTACTTCAAAGGGAAATTACAAGTTACATTTCACAAGTAGCATCACTTAAAACCCGAGAGGCACAAATGACGGATGATATCACTGAGCTGCAGACAAATAGGAAGAGCTTGGAGGAAGAATTGCATAGGATGCAGACGTAAGTGAACATTTTGACAAACTGTAATTTTAACTTTTTCTTGGCAGTCGGCAAGGTGTTTTTAAAGTTAAAGTGATGGAAATCGTGCATTTTGTTCATGTTTAATTTCTTTGTAGTGTTAGATCCATGGACGACTTCCAAATGAAGGAGCTCCAAGATCAACTCGAAGCGGAACAATACTTTTCGGTAAATTTGTCATTTGAGCAAAGCAAGAACACTTCAATAATATGTAGAAAGCAATTCAAAGTTTTATGTTTTGTTTCTTTAGACTCTTTACAAGACTCAGGCGAAGGAGGTTAGAGAAGAAATGGAAGACAAAGCCAGAACTGTGGCAGAGTTGGAAGATGAGAGGTGGCTCAAATTGCTTTTTGTTACTCTCCCTGCTTCTAGATTATTTGTGTGGGTAGTTAGTGTAATACTGTTTTAATGCTGTCTTTCAGAAACAATTTGACACATCAGTTGCAGCTTGCGATTGCCCGAGCAGATTCTGAATCTTTGGCCCGTTCCATTGCCGAGGAGAACATCAGCGAGCTGGAGAAGGATAGAACGATAAAGGAACTGGAGATTGGAGAAATGATAGCCCGACACAAAATGGAATTCATGACTGCTTTGAATGCGGTAAGGAATTTTTACAATGGTCTTTGGCAAATTGTTGTTTGGTGTTGTTCGTCTTTGTGTGTGACAGGTTCCCTTTTGATTAGTTTGGGAGTCATGCAATTAGGATAAATCATTCCAATTTTGTCAATTTTAGGCCAAGGAGCGGGAGCACGATTATAAGAAGGTGATAGAGTCGGTAACCAAAGAAAAAGAGGAACTTCATAGTACTTTGAATAGGCTTCAAGAAGGTAAGTTTAGATTTTTGTTTGTTTATTTTTGCAGTTATTGTGCATGCCCAGTATGCTTTTGAAGTACAATGTATATCAAAATCTTACATTTTCTCAAGTATCAAAACCAAGCATTACAATCAACATTTTGATAACAAATGGTTTTTTTCAATAAATTCATCAAATAATTAATATCACTGGTTAAAGGAAATTGTATGATGATGAAAAAACTAGTTAACCACAAAAAATTCATTGCATGTCGTTTTAAAAATATTTAATTTGCAAATGTATCCTGCATTTCGGGGATTTAAAAGATATTTGTGTAATTACAGATCTCAAGAACAAAGACAATCAATCTAATTCATATGATGACGAGCTTGAAAAACTAAAGAAACAGTTGAAGCAAGAGCAATTGTTAAAGATGCAAGCCGTCAATAAATTGGCCGAAATAATGAACCGAAAGGACGTTTCATCCAAAGTGAAGAATAAAGCAAGCAGTGCTGACCTAAGGAAGAAGGAAAAGGAATGTAGAAAGTTACAACAGGAGCTCACTCAGGTAGTTATTTTTGTTTTGAATTATTTTGAGGTATATGAAATGTATACCGATTATGATTTCATAATTGCTTTAATGCTTATTAATCTAGTAAAATGCACATTTTCCGAAATATGAATGCATCGTGTCTGACGTTGTTTCATTGTTTAGTATGATATAAACGTTTTCTGCTGTTATTTTTCCAGGAACGTGAAAAGTTCAACCAAATGGTGAACAAGTACTCGAAGGAGCTTTCCGAACTGCAAGCTCAGCTTCAGGAAGAATCTCATCGCAGTACGGCTTTAAAAATGGAGCGTGATTCCAAGGATAGCGAAATAGAACAGCTGCAACAGAAAGTGGCTCTTCTAAAGAGTGAGACAGCTAGCCTGAGCAGTGGGCCCGAAAACGACAACGAGGACAGCTTTTTAGGTAACTGCAGAATTATAGGCGAGAGATTTTGGCCATGCCAGCAATGCCGATTAGCATTAATCATATTTTGCTATTTTTAGAATCAAGACTGGAAGGGTGGCTGTCCATCCCTAATAAACAGAACATTAGGCGGCACGGCTGGAAGAGACAGTATGTCGTCGTTAGCAGTCGTAAAATCATTTTCTACGATTCCGAGCTGAACAAGGCACATACGGATCCAACATTAATCTTGGATTTAAAGTTAGTTTTGGTTGATGTACTGTGTTTGTGCCACACTTGTGCGGGTACTAATTCTGATTGACTTTGACATATTCCTTAGCAAACTTTTTCACGTTCGATCAGTGACGCAAGGAGATGTTATACGTGCTGATGCCAAAGACATACCTAGGATATTCCAGGTAAAGCTTGTTTACAAAATATTTGAATAAGAGAGATTCCAGAGGGATTGTATACAGTTCTGCTTTATGGGGAAGTTTTAATCAAAATCGTTGTTTTCACATTAGTTATTATATGCTGGAGAAGGGGAAAGTAGAAAACCAGGCGATTTGACTCCTGAATTACTCTCCCTTGCCAAAGAGGTAAAATCAAAACATTTATCCGATTTATATTCTGAAGATTTTTGTATTTATGCATTCAATTGCTTTTTTTTTCCCTCAGGAGAAACCTGGCACTGTGCAGTACAAGGGCCACGATTTTACCCCCATCAACTTCCACATGCCAACAACCTGCGAAGCGTGTCCGAGACCTTTATGGCACATGTTCAAACCTCCTCCAGCCCTAGAGTGTCGACGTATGCAATTTTTTTTTTAATTATCGTTTTATTTGTTTTGTGGAAAGCAGTTGCATTGTCTAAGAATGCGATTGTTGCATACTGTTCAGGTTGTCACATCAAGGTTCACAGAGAGCATCTGGAAAAGAAGGAAGAGTTAATTGCACCATGTAAAGTCAACAATGATCTTCACACGGCTAAGGAGTTGTTACTGTTGACGAGCTCGGCAGAAGAACAACAGCAATGGGTAACGAGGATTAGCAAGAAGATTCAAAAAATGGGATATGCAGCAAATGAAGGGTCGAGACTATCACCTCGGTAAGGATTATTAGTATGTATACACAGTGTGAGCTTGCTATAAAAACAAACAAATAAATGGCTAGAAGGCAGTACTTTTCCAAAAAAATTCTGATCAATGGTGTATATCGCCTAACTGCTACATTTTTTCCCCAGATCATCAATGAGACAACCGTACAAATTTCCAAGCCAGCAGCAGAAAGCTAACACCCTCCCACCAAATGCATCCTCCCGCAAGTGACCTTTTACTATTTTAATTCATAGCGATTTAATATATGAACGGAGCTCTTGACTTGTTAGCCTCGGCAGATATGTCAACTGTGCCCTTTTCTGCAATGCCATCGTTTTATCTGTTCTTTTTAGGCATTTAAACGAGATGAATCACGAGAGCGGTTACCACGGGAGCGTGCTTTGTTAATAGAAGGGTTGTACGTCTTCATCAGTATTTTGAAAGGAGGACTCGCGACCTGCTGCAGCTGTCACGATAAGCGTGTCTAGTGTAATAGGTTTTGTTTAGATTCAATTTCCCAGGCGGTGCAGCGAACGGAATACAACTATTGTGCATTTTAGAAACTTAACTGTTCTTTATAGGACGCGTTTTCAGGCATACTGAAAACCCAGAAGAATACTGTACATATTTTTTGTGGCCATTGCTTAGGTATATTACTATAGGCTTTTATACTTATTTTCTTACCCGAATATTGCCATGATTGAAGTTTGATTCAAGAGCATGAGGGAATTTTTGCCGAAAATTCTGCCTTTGATATTTGGATATCACAGGAGACGAGGATTGTGCCTTCATCAGATTTCGTTCTCCTTTCATCGCTTTGCTTTTTACATGCTCGTGATGCTGTTCCCCTTACTTAAGTTTATATTGAACTTAAATTTTCCCCTGCAATCAAATGTGTTCTTAACCTCTTCTTAATCGTTACTTTTCGTCACAAATCCTCAGATTGCAGTATATCTTCCATGTGCAGTATATCAAGTTGCTTGTTTCCCTTGCAATATTCAAATTCAGAAACAAAATTTAAGTAAAGCTGGCTTGAAGTCACAAACATTCCTTTTAGTTATTTGAGCAAGTTTGTTGTCTTAAATATTGGCAAGACTATTACCAAGAAAAATTGAATGTGGCGGATATATGTTTGCAATATTTTTGTTTGAGACAGGAAAAGTATACAAATGAATACAATAATTGTTTTGTCAAATAAATTTGTATTTCACATTTTCGATGAAGGGCCCATCCAGAATTTTAATAGAAAAGATTTTTTTTCTAGAAATCATAGCTACCTTTTAGTAGACTTCTGAAATTTAGCAACCAGTTATGTGATATTACTTTTCAAAGTTATTGTCACAGTGCTGAGCAAAAAATGTGTATTTTGCTTTCTTAAATCCCTCGGCATTGTCGGCTTTCTGGTAGTACTTATCACTTTGATGACTTTTTCTCCTCCCGAATACCTTTTTTTAATCAACACAAAATTTATTGACCACATTTGTAATGATGTTCTTAATGACATCATTGATATTATCGCTAACTCTGAAGAAAATATTTCTCTTCCGAGTTGCTTTCTTATTTTTGTTGAGAACATCTCTCCACAAACGACTCTTTCTTCCATGGAAACCCTTTGTGATTTCTTTAAATACACTATCATAGATCAACACTTAGAAGTGTAATTATTAAACAATCCGATCGCACTAGTAAAACGAGCAAAATTAATGGACGAACTAAACTCAAGAATGAACTGTAAAGCCGTGGCTCACACAATCCTGAGGGGGCTAGTGAGCGATTACCTCAATGTAACTTTACACAATACATTTTGGCAAAATAAAAATATCCTAAAGGAAGGAATTTTTATTTCTAAACTTCAGAAGTGCCTATTTGTGTTTTAAAACTTGGATGAAATGCAGTTAGATTCCCCTGAACTAATCTGTTCCGGTTAAGATGTGCTTTGGACTTTGAATATGGCATTTTGAACCAGATAGAACAAAAACGTACATGCTATGTTAAATGACAGCGTATTTGTACTTAAATTCATTAAACAGCATTTCATTGCTGTGTTTTACAGAAGTTATCAACCAATGGCTTTCGGCATGTTTCACTTAGCAGCTTTAAATTTTTCTATTTAGCAATCATATCTGACCATATATATTTATTGACAACTTTCACCACATGTTTATCTCTTTTCTTCCACATTCCTTCGAACTGCTTACCTTGCCGCACAAGCTTTTCCTAAAAAATCAGGAGTTTAGGAATAAAAGCAATGACTCATACAATTGGGCAGTTAAGCGTTGAAAATCATTTTGAATCTTGACAAAGAGTTTTAAAGTTCGATGTTTCACTCTTACTTGGTTGTTTTAACGTTCTTTAATTGTTTTCCAAATCTTGTACTCTTCCTTCGTTGCGTAGTTTTTAACGAAAATTTCCCTGTACATATTGTGCTTAACAGTAACATTTTTTTTGCATTCTGCTCAAGGAGATAAAAACAAACTGCCGTAATGTAGGAATGACTTGCTCGACGCTAATTTTGAGTGCTCGATTAGATTTCCCAGACTTTTTTGCATGCCACGTATTTTTACATCGTTAATGTAACAGTCTATAATATGCCTGGAAGTTCATTCCCAGGGTATTTCAACAGTGACATTTTTAGATTTTTCTACTTCAAAGTTTTTCACATTATATTGCCTTAGCTCAGGACTAAGATTTGTACCCAGCGCATTAACCATGCTTTTGATTGTAGTTTACAACAACAATGTTAAGTTCTCATTTTGGTTAGTTTACTTTCTCCTAAATGCTCCTTTCCTGGTCGATTGTACATCTTTTTTTTGTAATTGAGACAAGAAAAGATTTGAGATTGCAATTCCTTAATGTTTGATCTTTTTCAAATCTTTAATGTGAAAAAATACTTGTGCGGTAGAACGTGGATATTTTGTATCTTGCTTCTCAAATCTGAAGCGCAACATTGATCGCGCCTGCTAAACTTTAACATTTCTTATTATATATCCTAGTCTAATGTTAATTTCTGCCATCCAGCGAGTGTAAAGGATAGCCATGCAAGTAGAGTATGTAATAAGATGTATATGGATCATTTTATAAATACTTTTCTTTCTTAATTTCTCAATATTATTTCGCCTATTTGCATTATAGAGCTGGATCGCAGTGACTGCAGACTTCAAAATAGTCGCGTTTTTTGACTGATGGAAATCACTTTAAGATCAACAGACAGCCTAAACTTTTTAAACATTACATGATGCATTTTAATCATCTTTCATTTAGAAAAGTTAGAGACAGCCAGATGACACTAAACAATTTCCCTGAGGTGTGAGCTCATGAAATATAAATTTAATATGAAGAGATCGAATTATATTGTAAATGGAGTTACGGATGCTTTGGTATGTGAAAGACCAAATTTATGTGACCAGTGGCTATTTTAGAAGGAATTTTCGCACTGCATGCGGTGACAGACATGAGGGAGATTACAACCCGGCCTCAGTCCCTTTCAATGGGTCAAACTTGCCAACACACTCCCAGTCAAACAAAAAAGTTCAAATAAAAACTGTTTAAAATAGCTCAAAAAATCAGCAAGGGGCCATTCCTGCCACCTTTTACCTTAAAAAAGTAGATTTTAATAAATTTTTTAATTTATTATATAAATAGGCGGAAAAATATTGGCGGACTGGCCTCAGTATTTTCCCGCCATGTAAATCAAATGGATTAGTCCATTTGACTACCTAGGGGAAGTTCGCATATTATTATTGTATTTAGACATTATTTTTCATATTGATTACATCATAAGTCTTCAAAATGGTTGAATTTTCTTTCAATTTCCTTCTATCGATTCTTTATTTACTACAATTTATTTTCTATTCATTCCATCTAGTAGCCGCCTCGTGTCGTAATACTAGCATGACGTGAAATGCACCCGGAAGTTGTCGGTGTCCCATGATGCATTGGTGTGGAATATCTAAGATGGCGCCGCCTTGACTGGCAAATTTTTGTATTCGTGTTTTCCAAGTGTCGGCAATTGGGTTAAAAAAATAATTATGAGTGAAGTTTAACATGCACGAAGGACGTAACACGAAAGTAATGTTTATAACGAGAGCATTGGAAAGAATTCTAGGCGACAAGGAAATCAAAAGGTCGCACCATTCCCAGCTGAAACGGGCTTGTGAAGTGGCACTAGGTGAGGCCATCATACTGACAATTTTCTATAATCAATAACTAATCTATGTTATGTCAACATGCCGTTATGTTCTTTAATTTCATCTAATGCGTTCTTAGGCCAAGCGTATTGTTTTCAATATGTTGCGGTAATCATAGTGTATGTCACTGCAGTATGAGATTTTATGTCTTTAGCCGGCTGTCCATGTCTCCTGTTATCGAGTTGGGAGAAGGAATTTCCAACCAAAAAGTATTATGTAAATCGTTATAATTAATGCAAGTTTGCTCAGATTTAAAACTTGTCGTCATTCCATGCAACAATGAGATAGATACACATAAATTATGGATTATTATGCAACGCAGCGTTAGTTTTTGCATTACATATGGAATACATGATTTTGACAAGATTCTTATCGTATTTGACGAGATCGAGGAGGAATACGTATGGGACACAAATTATTACTACAAATTAAGGTTTCGTTTATCATTGTTTTAACCATCAGTAAGATTCATTGAATGTAGGTTATAAATCTTAATTGCATGGTCATGGTAATTAAGCTCGATTTCATTGACAATGCAGTGACACAATTTGGGTAACACCCATAATTTCTTGTCCATTTGGCAACCAAACAATAGCTCATTGCATGGCAATGTTTATCAAAACTAGATCAAGTTTTTGGAATATGCGTCCTTAGCAGGGACAAATTAAGAATATAAATATAAGCAGTCAGACTAATAATAATTAGCAGTGCTGTATAGGGTATTATGGATTCATAAAAAGCTTATGAAGAGGATGAGGTACCTCGACTATCCTAGGCAATTCCAGGCAAATGTCAAAATAGTTCACTTTAAAAAGCAGCTGTGACTTTGCTCCCTTATCTGCATTTCTTGCCTGTGGTAAGGGAGATTTGAAATAAATACTAATAAACAAACTACAAAAGCTAATGTGCATTGTCCATTGCCGCAGATTTAGCAATTGTTATCTATGTTGATAGCTATGAGCCTATGACACTGATTTGTCATCATCTGTGATGCAAGTTTTTCTATTCGATCTTAACATTGTACCAATTAGATAGAACTGCATTTCTGGTTCACATGTATCTTTTATTAAAGAACATTTTTGGTGTTTAGTGCAAAACTTGTTTAAAAAATGTGAAAATAAATTCTGTGAACCGTTTAATGATTAAATTATTTTTATTATTATTATTTTTTTCATTTTCGTTTTGAACATCTTAATTTTGCTTAATTCGTGAAGTAGCATTATTGCCCCTCTGAGCATCCTGAAGTCAACTTTAACAATACTTGCATACTATGCACGTATATTTGTAATAATTACAATACCGAGAATGCGAACTTTATCTTTATTATGTTTAACCCCCTTTCCAGAAAATTTTTCGAACTGGGTGGATTAATTTGAACTATGAGGTTGTCATTTAAATTTAATCTTGAAGCACCAATTTTCCCTTTCTACACATTACAGATATGGCCTAATTTTGAAGCTTATGAGTGATTAAATCAAATGAGCTTGGTTACCATGTTACGGGAAACACTGTGACAATATGCTTATTTGACATAGCGCATTATAAAAGCAACAAGGACTGGTTTTATCAATCACTATAGAAACAGGCAAGCCTGCTTGGCTAATTGGGACGTAATCATTTTATTAGCAACAAGTTTATACATGGCTAATAAAATTGTCAACGTCCATGGGTTATATCATGAACGAGATAAGCGACATCTTAGACATAATGCTGTGCATCAAACACGTTTCTTTATTGTTCCAAAACTGACTGTACAAGAATTTGATAAAAGTCGAAATGTTAATTGAAACTTTTCCTAAGCATATGCAAGCAGCTATATAAAATATTTAATGCTCACATAGGTCTAGACATTGATTGAGTAGCTCAGCTAATGTGTTATCGATTAAGCAATTAACACTGTTTTGAAAATACATTTTGTGCATGATTTAACGTATAATAAAAATAATTAAGTTTATTGGTTAGATGGCATTCCGATTTGGCATGCTTGGTCTAAATTGCATGTACATGTGACTTATTAGGTACAGACATAAAATTAGCTATGGTCACATCAATTTTGAAAATTATAAACAGGTTCTAGCCAATCATTGGTATAATTCGTCTCCAGCTAGTCCCCCTTTCTCACTGGAATTAGGAAAAGGACTAATCGTACAAAAAAATGTGTTACTATTAATATCAAAGCAAACGCTGAATTTGCCAAAAGCATGTAAATTAGCTGAGTGGTCAGTAAAACCAGCTGGGTGGCACAGCCATTGAAAAGTTCCTAGGGAAGATTATGATAGTTTTTGAAGGTTGAAAGAAATTGTTGGATTCTTTATTTTTTAAATCAAAAAGTAATTTCAGTTAAGATTGAATTTTAGGTTTTCTTGGCACAAATAAATATTACACCCTAAGCAATATGCACAAGACATGAAAATAATATTTATTTTGTTTTGCTTTTTTCAGATGAGATTAAAGATGACATTAAATCTCAAGGGTAAGATTTTATAAAACGTAGCTGCAACATGGCTATTTGCTGTTCTTTTATTTTAAAATCACAAAGTTACGTTCTTTATTACGCTTATTTATGCTGCTATTTTATAGAAGCAGTGATGGAAGTAACAATGTGTCATCGGCCTTACCGTTGCCCAAAGGCAAGTCTGAGGCAATTGAGGCAGACAAGTATTTTTTGCCATTTGAGTTGGCTTGCCAGTCGAAATCCCCTCGGATTGTTGTTACCGCTCTGGATTGTCTCCAGGTATAATTTGTACTCCAGTTTGAATGTAGTTCTGTGCTTCAGTGCTAGAGTGCTTTATTTTCAATTTTCATCGTTAACTTTTAGAAACTTATTGCTTATGGGCACTTGACTGGAAATGTCCCAGATACGACAACGCCTGGGAAACGATTAATTGATCGCATTGTTGAAACTATTTGTGGGTGTTTTAATGGCACTCAAACGGACGAAGGAGTGCAATTACAAATTATTAAGGTATGATACCATTCCAAGGTCATTAACGGTTGTATCACTTTTTTCTATTATATCATATGTAAACGTGTTATCGTTTGCAGGCCTTACTTACGGTAATTACTTCCTCGACATGCGAAGTTCACGAGGGTACCATTCTCCAAACTGTGAGGACATGCTATAACATTTATTTGGCCAGTAAAAACCTAATTAACCAAACTACGGCTAATGCGACACTCACTCAAATGTTAAATGTCATTTTCATGCGCATGGAATGCCAAGCCGTAAGAAAATTAAACTATTTCCAATATTTTTGCCAAGTATAGATGTGCACTTATTAAATTTTACTTTTCTTTTTGCCATTTTCAGGCTTTGGCTGATAAGGAGCAGCTGGAGAATGATGTCTCCTCTGAAATTCCAAATGGCGACCTAAATCAACAGTCGGAAAATAATGCATTGAATATATCGGGTGATTCTGCTGAACAACCTGTCACTCCAACCATTTCCGTAAAAAGCCAACACGAGGAGGGGATCAATTCCTCTAATGAGCCACAGCTGAATTCTCCAGCAGGGGGTGACAATTCGATTGGAGAAACTTCGGAGTCTGTTGTGACGTCCATTATTTCTGAACTGGTGGACAATGCCATGGGAGGTAATCGAATGTGGTTCAGTGGGTAAAAGCTGCGGCCGTTGTTCTGTTTCCTAAATACAATGTTGTTTGTGTTTCAGCTAATTTTACGGAGAATCTGAACAGTGAAATTGAGCTGAGCAGAACCGACAGCATTAGTTCATCTCACTCCCAACGCAGCGAACCTCCTCTTTCAACCACCTCTTCCTTAACTCGCGTTCCTTCTCAAGAGAGTATAGAAGTGAGCGATACAGGAGATGCCATCATCATGGCCAAATTCTCTCACGTTTTGCAGAAAGATGCATTTTTAGTATTTCGATCATTATGCAAGTTGTCGATGAAGCCTCTGCCTGAAGGACATCCTGATCCAAAGTAAGTGTGAGATTATTTTTAAGAAGGGTACAGAAAAATCAATTTGCCTCAAAACTTTTATCTCCGGTATCCATCCTACAATGACATAGTTTGAGGTGTTAATTATCAATGTTTTGGATTTTTATGCTTACACATTTTACTTACTTCTCACATTTTAGGTCGCACGATTTGCGGTCAAAGATTTTATCGCTCCGACTCCTACTTTCAATTTTGCAAAATGCTGGCCAGGTATTCAAATCAAATGAGATGTTCATAACTGCCATAAAGCAATACCTGTGCGTGGCTTTGTCCAAAAACGGCGTCTCTTCAGTTCCTGAGGTCTTTGAGTTATCGCTTTCCATTTTCCTGGCTCTTCTTTCCAATTTCAAAGTTCACCTTAAAATGCAAATCGAGGTGAGCTTTTTATAAAATGTTTATTTCCATGTTTGCTAGCATTTCAGTAGGAAAAAAAATATGAAATAAGCTCAAGTGAAGAAATTTAAGGCAATTTCATTTCTCGTTCATTGTAGGTATTTTTCAAGGAAATTTTTCTGAATATTTTGGAAACTAGCAGTAGCTCCTTCGAACACAAATGGATGGTTATTCAGGCTTTAACCCGCATTTGCGCCGGTAATGTTTAAACCGCTATGTTACCATCCGATTTGACGACTACGTTGTTAAATTTTAACTTAGTTTTTGATTTCTTTCTTATTATATAGATGCTCAGAGCGTGGTGGACATCTATGTAAATTATGATTGCGACTTGTCTGCTGCTAATATTTTTCAACGTCTGGTAAATGATCTTTCAAAGATTGCGCAAGGACGCCAGGCTCTTGAACTGGGTGCAACTCCTATCCAAGAAAAGAGCATGCGAATCAAGGGATTGGAATGTCTGGTGTCCATCCTGAAATGCATGGTCGAGTGGAGTAAGGATTTGTATGTCAATCCAAATTTACAGTCAACATTAGGTAGGCTATAAATCTTATTTTGCATGTTATGAGGAAGTAAGGATGTGTTGCGCCTAGATTACATCTCGGAACATGATACAAAGAAGAAAAACCATGCGCAAACAACAATGTCAATTTTGATTTCTAGGACCTGAACGAAATGTACCTAAAGAGATTCCGGAGGATGATTCTGGTAAGGATTCCATGTTGAGTTATGGCAGCACAAATTCCCTCAACTCGCAGGCATCCTCAACAAACATCACAGACAATCCGGAACAGTACGAAGTCGTTAAGCAGCAAAAGGAGATTTGGGAGCATGGCATTCATACGTAAGAGATGGAATCTGGCTAATTTATTTCAGTGTGCCTGCTTGCTATGAAGCTGTTTGTGAGTGTGGCTCCCATTCTCATACAGATTTAACCGCAAGCCCATGAAGGGACTGCTGTTTTTGCAAGAGCAAGGCTTATTGGGTCCGACCCCCAGCGACATTGCAGAATTTTTCCAAACCGACGAGCGTCTCGATAAAAATGTCATTGGGGATTTTTTGGGAGAGAACGAAAAGTGAGTTGGCTAATCGTGCTCTTTGTGTATTTTGTTACGTGTAGGCAAGCTGTAATTCGTTTTGCGATTCGGCGCCTTTGTCGCTTTTATTTTCCGTGCATTGCTTGATGGTGATGTTTGAACGATTAGCGCCCTGCCGACAACTGATTTTTTTTTTCTTTGCAAATCAGATTCACGAAAGAAGTGATGTACGCCTACGTGGATCAAATGGATTTTTCGGGGAAGGATTTTGTTTCGGCATTACGTGCCTTCCTAGAAGGATTCAGATTGCCAGGTGAAGCTCAAAAAATCGATAGATTGATGGAAAAATTTGCCAGTCGATATTGCGAATGCAATCCCAAGTAAGTTAAAATTGTTGTTGTCCTAGCAAACTTAATTCCAATTGATGAACTGATAAAATAATTCTTTGCTAGCCTGGGACTGTTTGCAAGTGCCGACACTGCTTACGTCTTGGCATATTCAATTATAATGCTGACAACAGATCTACACAGCCCACAGGCGAGTTTTGTTTCTCTATTTTTTGTTTGGTTTTATTTTGGGATGAAAATGCCTATTTTACGTAACAAGTATTGCAGACTTGTTAATTATGTCTGGCAAAAAAACGTTTTAGGTGAAAAACAAGATGACAAAGGAGCAGTATATCAAAATGAACCGTGGCATCAATGACAGCAAGGATTTACCCCAGGATTACCTCTCACAAATCTATGACGAAATTCAAGGCAATGAAATCAAAATGAAGCAGACGCAAAGCAAACCTGGAAAACAACGTAAGTGATCAACTATCGTTTAGTCTGAAAAAATGTTACAATCACTGCCTACTTAGGTAAAAAAATTTCACAATTGTTGACTTGCAATAATTTGGCGCTTTTGTTCAGTTGTTTCTAGTGAGAAGAAGAGGCGACTTCTTTATAATATGGAAATGGAACAAATGGCACAAGCTGCGAAAGCTTTGATGGAATCGGTCAGCCATGTACAAACAGCATTCACAATAACCACACACTTAGACCACGTTCGGCCAATGTTCAAGGTAAATTAAACAAGTTTTTTTAAACAACACATTTTTTAGTACACATTTTTCAAATGTGCTTAATAAACGGTGGCTGCTCGTGTATAGGCACTGTGGTACTGCAGCACCCTCTATCACTTAATATTATCAATAGCATTTAATATAATGAGTCCTTTTTTTTTCTTTAATTCTTACTAATTTAATGTATTCTTAATCTATTCTTTAATTTATTTAATTAATTCTTTAGTCATGCCACAGTTAATGAGAAAAGATAAAAAAAAATTGTATGGAACTGTGCGTTTCACAATTCTAGTAAAGCTGCACGGGAGAGAGAGCACTGTCGCTCCCGCAGTGAGGACTGGCGTGCTTCACATCGTTACTCCGCAGCACCCCCACTAATTTTTCTACAAGCCGCCTCTGTTAATAAACATACTTAATCATATTTCCTAATTTGCGCCACTGCTTTTCATAGATGGCATGGACACCTTTTCTGGCGGCCTTTAGTGTCGGGTTGCAGGACTGCGACGATACAGAAATTGCATCCCTATGCCTCGAGGGAATACGTTGTGCCATTCGCATTGCATGCATTTTTCACATGACGGTAAGTTTGCTTTGTGCTATTACTCTAGCTAGCGGAAATCGTTGGGTTGGTTGTTAATCCTTTTAATTACTTTAGCTGGAACGCGACGCTTATGTGCAAGCATTGGCACGTTTCACTCTCCTCACCGCCAACTCGCCTATCACTGAGATGAAAACAAAAAACATAGACACCATCAAAACTCTGATCATGGTGGCACACACAGATGGCAATTATCTGGGGAAGTCATGGCTGGAGGCAAGTTATCTGATTACTTTTTTGTTAAACTGTCTAAAAGGCCTTTTTTGACTTTTGTTGTTGTTTTTATCGCATAGATTTTGAAGTGCATTTCGCAACTTGAATTGGCCCAGTTGATCGGGACAGGTGTTAAACCATGCTACATCAGTAGTGGAAGTTCTTCTCACCCTGATGGAGGGATGTTACCTCTTGACTCCTTGGAATGTACGTAAATGTTTTTGAAGTTAATTTGTGTCTACGTTTGTACTTTTATTATAAATGCTCGTTCTTTTGGTAGTGGCCAGGGTAGGTGGTCAGTTGGATCACAAGAAAATCGCTAGTCTACAGGAGTCAATGGGGGAAACAAGCTCCCAAAGCGTTGTCGTGGCTGTCGATAGGTATTTCATTACAAGAGTTTATATAAAACTCGTCACTTATCTTTGTATGGCTCGTTGTGACTCCTCTTTTTTGCTTTTAGAATATTTACTGGATCAACGAGGTTAGATGGAAATGCCATAGGTAAGATATTCCACCTTTTTTTTTCTTTCTAGGTTATGAAAAAAAATTATCAGTCTTTTAAAAATTGCATTTAGAGTACTTAACGATGTTTTGATTCATTTGTATTTAGTCGATTTTGTGAAAGCCTTGTGTCTCGTTTCACTGGAGGAATTATCCAACACTGCCCATCCGCGCATGTTTAGTCTTCAAAAAATTGTGGAGATTTCCTACTACAACATGGGTAGAATCCGACTCCAGTGGTCAAGAATATGGCAGGTTCTTGGAGACCATTTTAATAAGGTATGGACCATTTCGATAAGGTAACATTTCAAAGAAATCAGCTGTGCAATTTAAAGAGTCTAAAGAATTTGTTGTCGGTCGATAGGTCGGTTGCAATCCAAACGAAGATATAGCTTTTTTTGCCCTGGATTCTTTGCGCCAGTTGTCCATGAAATTTATCGAAAAAGGAGAATTCACCAATTTCCGATTTCAAAAAGATTTCCTACGACCGTTCGAACACATTATGAAGAAAAATCGCTCGCCTACAATTCGCGATATGGTAGTCCGTTGCGTAGCCCAAATGGTCAACTCGCAGGCTGCGAACATAAAGTCTGGCTGGAAAAACATTTTTAGCGTTTTTCATTTAGCCGCTTCTGACCAAGACGAAGCCATTGTCGAACTTGCTTTCCAGACCACAGGGAAGATAATCAGTAAGTACATTCTTCCTATATTGTTGGAATATTAAGGGTCATCCAATCATTTCCCATAACTGCAAGCACTTGTGAATTTCATTTATATTTTCAATTTCTTACAGCGTCCATCTACGAAAAGTACTTTCCAGCCCTCATCGATTCCTTTCAAGATGCGGTGAAGTGTCTCTCGGAATTTGCCTGCAATGCAAGTTTTCCAGATACTAGCATGGAGGCCATTCGATTTATTCGGACGTGTGCCAAATATGTTGCCGAGAGGCCACAAATGTTTCGTGAGCACAACATGGAGGATTTGCACGTTCCAGAAGAGGACCGAGTGTGGGTCAAGGGCTGGTTTCCAATCTTATTCGAGCTGTCCTGCATCATAAACCGATGCAAACTAGACGTGAGGACCCGAGGCCTGACCGTCCTGTTTGAAATTGTCAAAACGTACGGAGCAAGTTACAAGCCTCACTGGTGGAAGGACCTGTTTCAAATAGTTTTCCGCATATTCGATAACATGAAGCTGCCCGAACAACAAACCGAGGTAAGCAACTCATAATCACACGGTCTCATTAAATGCGGCAAATTTGTGTTCGTTCCTCATCACCATTTCAAAATCGTGTCGTGAGTTATTTGCATCGGCCATAGTTTCACTTCCGCACTCATTTCGATCACTCAAATTTGATATCAGCATTTTTTTCTCACGACGTTATTTTTATTTTTTATTTAAATTTCACAACGGCACAGTGGGAAAGTCACAGCCACGAAAAGCTGGCCGAGGTCAGTTTATTTGCTTTAAGTATGGTCTTTTGGTTCGATCATTTTGCCTGTTGTTTCTGGTTTCAACTTGACTAAGAAAATTGCCCAATTGTTGCAACGTTGTTGAATGTGAACTTGAGCTTTCGTACATATTTTAATCCAATTTTTATAAAAATTCTGTTTATCATCCGAACCTCTGCTTTTGGACGCACCTTTGGCATGATTGTTGATGTCTCCTAACTAACTTCGTGTAACTAAACTATCGGTTTTTTTTGTAAATAAGAATTTTGTTTACTTTTTAACAAACAAAATAACTCATTTCTTACTGCATGATCCTTTACGCCAGCAATGGGTCTTTTGAAGAGTTGGCTTTCTAGAAAGGACTAGTTTCGCTTTGACTCGAATATTGGTGTATGAATATTAATACAGTAGTCCCGGATAAGAGGTCCCTCCAAGTTTACCACTGTAAAAATACGTTTTTGATGTCCTGAGAGTACAATTTACATTTATACTGTAGTAGAATTCTAGGGTTGACAGTAAAATAAACCACTTTAAGGTATTAGTGGTAATCACTGACTCTATTGGAGATAAACAGAATTTTCGAAATAATGGCTGGCTTGACAGCATTTGCGCATGCATGTAACTTTCAAGTGGTCGAAGATCCCTAGAGTGCATTCTTTGTGCAAGTTAATTGTAACTAACGCATATGGTTTTGTATGCGTCTCTGCTTAATTACTTATAAAATCTGGCAACTGCTCGAAAGCAGTGGGCAAATTTTTTTGTTTAGCATGTGGAATGACTTTGCAATTTAACTCACTGAGCTGCATTCACTTACTGTTCTAAATGGAAAAACCTTAGTGACAGTTTGGTTTCTTCGCATATAGAAAGCAGAATGGATGACCACAACTTGCAATCATGCATTGTATGCAATTGTGGACGTCTTCACGCAGTATTACGATGTACTTGGTGCAATACTTTTGGATGATCTCTATTTGCAACTGCAATGGTGTGTGCGGCAAGGTGAGAGACATCGTTGTGGCAGCCCCTCGCATGTGGTGATGGACGATTTAAAAAGATTTTAACAAATCTTTACATTGCTTTTAGAAAACGAGCAGTTGGCTCGGTCCGGCACCAATTGCCTGGAAAACCTGGTGATTTCAAATGGAATGAAGTTTTCCGAGGATGTTTGGGAGAAGACGTGTCTCATCATTATGGACATTTTCAAAAGCACCATTCCTCAAACGTGAGCGTTTGCCAACGTTTTTGTTGTTGGGTCTTAGTCTGAATATAGTCAGAAAAAATAATTTTCGTATTTTGCAGGTTATTGTTATGGACGCCCGATAAAAAAATTAATGAATTGAATGAAAACAACCACGAAATAAATCAACAGTTGGACTCAAATGTAAGTGCATATGCAAAAAATATAATTTTAAGTTAGTCATTAGATAGCAACGTACATATTACTTTTTTCCATAGCAACCCACGAATAACCCTCATAGCCCAGAATCTACAAAAATAGTCAACGAATCATACAAGTTGAAAAAGCAGACTCATACAAGTAAGTGGGATGGTAGAATGATTTGTTTGAGAGAGGAGTTAACGGAAGCGTAAATCTCCTGATTTTTTAATTTTAGAAGCTTTAACCGAAGCTCAAGTTTTTTCCGGATTGCTCATTAAGTGCGTGGTACAGCTGGAGTTGATTCAGACCATCGATAACATCATATTTTTCCCGGCAACAAGTCGGAAGGAAGATGCCGAGAACCTCGCTGCTGTCCAGGTTGAACATTATGTCGTTTTAGCTCGCAAAGGATACCGTCCTAGCTTGTGCAATCTTGAGGCAGTTGCATAATGCAAATATTTCTGAAATTGGAGAAGTTGCACATGGCTTAAGCGGGAATTTTTTGTCAGATTTTCATTACAAATACTTCAAATCAATTGTTGACTAATTTTCATGTCACATACATTTCAGGCTGATATGTTCCATAGGGATTTGTACATTATTGAAGATAGTCAGCAGAGAGAGGAACAGGGCATGTATCCATATCTGCATCCTTCCCAACTGTTTCTGCTTGTTGATTGCCTGTTGGAATCCCACCGCTTTGCAAAGGCATTCAATTCAAACAATGAGCAGAGGAACATTCTCTGGAAGGCTGGTTTTCGTGGCGGGGTCAAACCCAACCTCCTAAAGCAGGAAACCCAAAGCCTGGCATGTTCGTTGCGTATTCTCTTCCGCATGTATGCCGACGAGTCGCGGCAGGAAGCCTGGGATCAGGTGCAGGACAAGCTAATCGGGTGAGCACTGGAATTTAATTGGTTGATAATCTGCAAGCGGTTTTCGTTTATTAATGCTTGCCGTTGTCTTGTATCCACGTAGCGTATGTCGGGAAGCCTTGGAATATTATTTGTCGTTGAAGTCCGAATCACACCGCGAAGCTTGGACTAGTCTTTTACTTTTGCTTCTAACAAAATTACAGAAAATGCCAGATTTTAGGGTAAGTTATTTTTTCTTGACTTATCCTATTACGTTGCTTTACCAATTGTTTGTGCCAAAGTTGTGCAAAATTTCAGTCCACACGTGGCAGGTGATATTAAAATACACCTGGGTTGGCTTTTCTCCTTGTGGTTATCATGGTTTTACCATCTTTTATGAATTTCCCTAATGCAAACACAAGAAAACTAGATGTTAAATTGAAATTAATTATGCATTTTCTTTATAACTAGTTTCGGGCCCACGTCTCGGCTTACTACCCGTTTTTCTGCGACATGATTTGCATCGATCTAAAGGCCGAACTGCGTGCTGTCCTGAGAAGGTTCTTTCAGCGTGTTGGTCCAGTTTTCAGTGTCGTTCAACAGCAGCAGACTATTCAGCTGAACAACGAACGGAAATGAAAGTGCATAAGAGGTGCGTGTTACTTTCTTAAGTTATCAGGTCTGCCGTTATTGCCTCTGGTAAACGGCACCATCGAGAGTTGAGGGGGAAGGCCATTTCCATCTATATTGTTTTTTTTCTTTCTCCCCCTCTCTCCTTCAACCAATATTTTAATTTCATCTTTGGCATCTTGACGATAGACTTGTATTTCCTACAACAAATCCATTCAAGCTTCGACTGATCAAGCTTAACCTTAGCAGAATTGTGTAAATAAGTTCCTGTCAATGATGAAATTGTAGACAGATTAGGCAGGGTAATCGTTCCTAGATTAATCACCTATACCTTCTATATTTCCAAAATGCACAGTCGAGCGCAACTTCTATAGATAAGGTAATGGACATTTGGAACTCCCATGTACGATAATATACTGTATATTGCAGACATTTATTTATTATAAGGAAATGTTTGTTTAGATCGGCGGTTGTGTCAATCTAAACGACTAACTTAGGATATTTGTGAAAGTGCTCGAAAGTCGTTTTCACAGCATGAAATTCGAAAGTAGCGGTTTTTAATTCGTGAAATATTGTCCAGTTGCACATGTTATTGGGGTCATATACTTTGTGCCCAAATTCAATGTATTCTATCTGCTATATAAATGGCTGCAGGGCAGCCTTGCCTCCTGCGGTGATCGGTTCGTTTTATGCATTTCTTCTCTTGTTAATGGATAGAATAAAGCCTAGTTATGCTGACGTTCGAATGCTGGAACTGTCAATTTAAAAAAAAAACATTGCAGTTAACGGTGTATAATAAATTTCATAAATCTTCTTAAACCAGAAATTGATTAAAGTTTAAATTTCAAGTCTAGTATTCGCCACATTCCAAAATTATAGCAAAGATGTTAAACACGATGCAGAAGGTCACATGCCGAACATGTACACTTAATTAAACCGCTTTGTTGGATTTGAAAATCCAGCTTGCATTATTTTTAATAAACACATGTAGTGCATCATTGACGAATTAGGCTTTGCCGGCTCATTTCGTAGTGGTTTTTTAGTTTTCCACAGTTAGTTTATTATGTCGTTGAGGTATTCTTTGCCCAGCGTCCTTTTTCTTACATTATCAATTCAAGGGGGGTCGTACCCAATTTAAGGACGATGCTCTATGTCAGTAGCGACTTGAACATCATTGTTAGATTGAATTTCTACTAAATCTGGACATCGTCAGGAAGGCTATTCAATCATCTAATTGCATGCAGAAATGACTCGTCTTGGCACAAACCTTGGTCAAAGATTTGATTATCTAAAGCAAGTTTTCCCCAAACTAGTGGTTCCTTGAGATAAAATTGAGGGTTTCTCAAAATTTGAAAACCGTATGGTTGTGAAATGCTAAACTACCATATTTAACATTAAATTAGTTTTGATAAGAATCAATATAAAGCAAAACAATCTAGTCAGGTCAATAAGCATTTATTTATTTGACAATCTGTACATGTTTGGCCTAAATCATTTAACACAAATTACTGGGTTGGCAGTTTTTGATGTTAGATACGCATCGAGGAAAGTTTATCATTTTGTCAGAAAAACAATTAAGATACAAGCAAGGTATATCAAGGCAGAAATTTCAACATGGGAATTCTTAAGTTAATAAGATATCAAAAGATGCTGGATGCTTTCAGTCAAACAGTAAGTAATAAATGAAACTACTTTTTAAAACCGTTCTGGATTAAAATCCTAAGTGTACATCATTTCTGCCATACTAGACATCTTCCTTGGAATATGGACATAGTTTTCGAAATAGCCTGCCAACTCATCCATTGTTATGTCATCTAATCTGGCCTGCTGAGAACAAGAGATTTCCAATGGCCTTGCCGATGCTGATGCAGACTGAGAAGCAGCTTCGGAGCATTGATCAGATTTAGAGAGTTTCCGCGCTTTCGACAGTTGCAAGTTTTTGCAGCGTTCCGAACAGTCTTCAATTGGGCCTCTGTACTCGGTGTGACCCGAATTGGATGGACAATCGAAAGCATGCTTGCCACTATCTTGCTGTGAAGCTGCGCAGCTCGCCGAAGGTACGCCATTCAGCATTCCAAAGTCGCACACCTTTTCTGCCGAAGATGCACCAAAAACCTTAGATTTTACTTCCGATCTCCCGGCGGTCACTTCCGTTGTATCTTCGCCATTAACAGTTTTCAATTTGGAACTTCTCGTCGCACTTTTCGAACTCCTCACATCTCGACTCGAGAATTTCAGTCGTGCAGCTTGTACAATTGTCTTACGCCTGGGAGATGTGCACTTTGCCTTGCAAATCCCAGGATCGGATTTTTTGGGAAGGCGGGAATTTTCCAATTTAGATGTCGATGCTGCCAAAGACTCGCTGTCCCTAGTGGAACCGTCTTTGGTGAAAAGCGTGTCCGTGGAGTTGGTGGCAAGGCAGACTTCGTTCAATGGCCCGAAACTATTCAGTTGCAACTTTGCACGCTGAATTTTTAAGTGCCTATAAGCAAGAACAGTAATCTGTAAATATTTACCAAAACACAAATTTGCATATGCTGCGACCACGCAACATGTTGTTTGCACTTTTGAAGGGCAATACGTGGGATGATATTCTTAATCAAAGGTTTGTCCGATTTCATAATACACTTTAAAAGTCAAATGTATGTCAATTTCATATGCTTATACTCACGTCTCATGATCCACTCGCAGCTTTTTGAATGCCGCTTTTAGTTCATCGCAATTTTCTTCGTCCGCTTTGGACTCCATTGCTCAAGAAGGTCAGTAATATATTTTAAACTGAGCCCATTTCTAAATGGAAAGAGAGAAAAACACGTTTACACAAATGTCTAAAGTAAGCAAGTATTTGGCATCAATGCTGATATCTATAGCATATTTACACTGACTGAAAGGTTGTATAATTATATTAGGTGACGTTTGTATATATTTGAATTTATAATTCATGAATATTTGGCATCAAAACGTAAGAAATACGTGCATGTTCAACTAATCAAAACAATGCCATGCGTGGTGAGGCTATTTCCAAAACTACTAAGAAATCTATGGAATGAGATCGAATTTCGACCAAATGCCAAGAAAATATTTGTAAGTGTTATAGAGTTATGAACTACTTGAAAATGAGAAAAACAAACTGGAATGATAAGGATAGCAGTGAAATCAAAATTTCAAACCTTTTTTTGGTATTCCATAACAGTTGGAGACGAAAAAACAGAATGACGAGTCATTCGTTGCGACACTTCCGGTTTCGATCTACTCGTTGACGTCATCGGTAATAGCCTCCTAAAAATCATGCACACAGAATGGCACGTGAGTGTTCATTGGCTGTTTATCGAACCCCATAATATCTTCATTTACTTCATTTGCATGCATATTTGAGAAATATTCGGGCGTGGAAATGATGATATTAGGTTTTTTTTAATATTTAGAATTTAATACAATTTGCTTAAGAGGGAAGCATAATAATGCCTGGAAAGGAGGGGGGGGGGGGGGGGGGGAGGGAA